>DWON01010450.1:0-10766 GCA_018251015.1 Phocides pigmalion okeechobee
TTGTCCATGGGCTGCAGTGACCACTTAACATCAGGTGGCATGCATGCTCGTTTCTTACTCTTTCACAATAAAAAAAATGTAAATGTATTTGTAATATTTTTACTTACGTTTAAATATATTCATGTTTATTTAGTATTAAGGTTTATAAAATAAATATACATGACTTACTTTATAATCGACGAATGTTAATTACACTAGTAATAAGATCAAAATCGGTTTGATAATCTTATTTTGAAATTTGAGCATTCTTAAATCTTCTGACAAATATAAAGTTTTAAAATGACAGAACTACACTTTTGTACGAAAACTTTAAAATAGAAAAACGTTCGCGTGTCGGATTTAAGCCAGGTCGTCTATCAGAAATAAATTTTATGCACTTGAGTATTCACTTATCTCTTTATTTTTTTTAATTGACCTCTGTTACTGATAACATAGCATTATGCCAGTTTTATAACTTTTATTAAGCTGCCAACGCGTCTCCAACAAATACAAATTAATTACGTTATAAATTGATATTTTTAAATTACAACATTATAAAAAATATGGACGTTATTGTCCAACAAAAAAAATGTAATTAATACGATATTTTTTTTTGAATATTATATGAATTTAATTTTGTTCATTTTTAATCAATAACGTTAATATTTGAATATTGTTCATAAACTAGTCAATGGGCATAATTTATGCAAAGGAAAATCTAGTTTGTTAGTTTTCTCAAATAAATTTAGACAATAAAATTGGACATTCCAGTGGTGAGGTAAGATATTGATTGTGTGTTATTGTTCGATATTTTATTATACAAACATAATAAAGTGTTTAAATAATTCGTTAAAATTTTGAATTTATTAAAAAAATAATAAATTTATCATTATTTTTACATGATAATATGACGATTAATCATACTGAATTATTGACCGTAAAGTAGGTAGAAGAAGAAAAAAGAATAAAAAGGGTGGGATATGAAAAATGATGGTGCATATAATAAAATATTAAAACGAAAACTAAGATTAAGGTGATATTTTACTATTTACAATCTTAGAACTTAATTTTAATAAGTTCAGGCTTGCAGGTTTCATATTATTCATATATATCATTTTAATTTTTTAGATATATTTTTAACGATAGAAACGGAACTTCCTTTTTGAAATTACTTTACAATTTTTGACCAATTATGGTCAGATCATAGTACAATTGTAACAAATAAAACAAATTGATATGTAAACAGCAAAACTGTTAGTAGTAGCTGAAGCTATAACAATACATACTATTAAGTATATATACATAGAATACCCACACTTATTTTCTAATGCATAAAAATATTTATTTCATAACACTGTGAATTACCTTTATGGCCATATTTCTCAAAATGCTATCTTTGAGATACGACGATTTGTTTTGAATTTTCGCAAAAAGTGTACTTAAAATATCAGGGTACCATACGTGATAATTGTTCATTAAAACTTCCATTATAACAAATCCTTGGAACACACTGGCACTTATGACAATCAACACAACACGGGTACAGATATTTACACTCGCATTGAAACAAAATACACTAGTATTTAAAACCGAATGCTTCATTTTTGTAATCAAAAATTGCTATTTTACTTCAAAGATGTGTACATATATCACAATTAAACTTTAGTGTCAGTACTGACAGCTCGATGAATCATTAGATAAGTTAATAACAGAAAGGTCGTTCAACAAAGGGCTTTAAAATTATACGAGTAATTACGAGTTATCGTAAATGTAACAATCTATAAATTAACAGTATTTAAATAAATGAAGGTAGTGACATTAAATATTACCTGTTGCGAATTAGCAAATTACCTTTTTCAAGTTACATTTAAATAGATTTCTGGGAGGTGATTTGTTATAGTTTAAAAGAAAGTAGTGTGTGTTTTCTGTAAAATGTACTATTATTCAAACGGTTTAAATTACCGATTTGCTTATATTTGTTTATACCATCTTATTATTAGGTAATACATAACCGAATAGTCTATGGTTACTCGGTTATGGTATGTATGGTTCCAAGTTAATTTGTATTAGACACATATAAATAAATTTTTATATGTGTATTATACAGCTGGTATATGTCAATTAATATTGTAATTTGGTAGATCAGGATACAACGACATTGTGTACAAAACATTTTAGCGCTTCAGTTAACCGTTGTGATGAAATAAAAAGAAGAATGTTAGAAATAGGTCTTATATCAATAAGTTTTATAATAAACAAATATCTAAGTAGATATTTTTCTAATATAATCAAAATGAGAAAAGTTAGGATAACCTTGATAAAAACGAAAACGATAAAAAAGAAAACGTGACGATAAAGAGACAATGCTTAGTGACAATAATAATGATAATGAAGACCTGATAATACAGTTTTCTTAAATGTTAATATTTTAAAAAGATATAGTACTAAATATTGATGTTCGTAGATATCGTAAATACTTATACCAATCTTATCGTCACGTAGACCTTTGTAATTCCCGGGTCAATTGACAATGTGTTCCATTATGTGAAGATATGACAGTATAATAGTAGTAATAATAGTAACTAGTTGCAATTATACTATTAATTTTAGTTAATACCAATAAATACATACCTACATACATAAAATAATGAACTTTGATTTAAAGTGCTGAAGGCGTTTTAGGATTGAGCTAGCTATAAGGCAAAAGTGTCATTGTCAGAAAGTCCGGTCTTCCATGCGGAGGATTTCTGGCCTTCAGGTAGCCCTTCTTGCCCGGGTCTCTACCCAGGGATGATCACCCCGACTTCACTCTATTACCTCATCCGGAGGATTATTGAGTCGAAAAACGAAGATGTAATCTCCACCTATCCTGCCCACATAAGCAGTCGCGGTGACTTGTCCGACGTTACGGTCTTAGCTCTTCTCGGTCAGAGGTAGCGACTTGATTGTGACATCTGTACTCTTTCAAAGGAAGAGATTAGGTGTTAAATCTCATCAGGCGTCTTTCTATCTTTCTGGTTCTCATTTTGCCCATAAAGGCAACAACGGAAGCCTTCTAATTTTATCCTACCCGTCTGCCCCTCTGTTTATACATCGGTTTATAATTTCTATTCATAGTTATTTTCGGATTACGCATTAAAAGGATTCAGTAATCGAAGTGACCTTTATTGTTTAAATTGAAAGTTAACAATATGTAGACTAAAAAGGAATATATCAATGCTTGCATTTTCTGCTTTCCGAAGCGAATAACTTGATATGCGTATATGCATGCACAGTAATTATTTGCGTCTCTTATATGTGCTATCACATAATTTATATTAGACATAGAATTATAAAAATATTATATATACGAGTAAGATTATTGATGCCTTGCCGCACCACACCAGCATCAGAACAAAACGTATTATAAGTATATCCTTAAAACGTTTTCCTCAAAGTTGAGGGTCGTGACCGTAATAGCCGGTACTGAATAGGTACACGTGTATGATATATCATACATACTGTATTTCTGTAGCTTATTTTATATGTATATTAGTCAATGAGAGCAATCGATCATACAATTATTGATAGTAAGTGGTTTGCAAAGTAGTAGAACCTGTACGATTCGACTGAGGGGATTGTACACATCGGTACACATTTCTTGGATAGAACCATTTTTAATTGTTACGTGTAAGTATCTATCGTGAAACATTTTTCGTATTTCGGTTGAAGAGTTGTGGTTGCCGGCTACACTTACAAGGAATTCAACCATCCAAGACTTAAAAAGTTGCATGCGATTTAAGATAGGATTTGAGTCCTATTTGAGATTGGATTTGGAAGACCATGTGCTGCAACGACTAGTTAACATCAGATGCATTGCAAGCTCCTAGCAAATGCTGAGGTTAACTGATTCCTGCAGCTCATGGAAATCTACGTTCAACCTCAAAGAGGGCTTAAGTCCGCCTGATGTCGTCTCCGATCAAACTGTTTTCATACTACTTGCAAATGTATAAGTTCGTTTGGTTTTTATACAACGGCCGAGGACTCCTTCAGAACCGTTCAATCTCATGATAATCATATTGTCATATATAAATGAATGAATTTTTCTATCTGTTGTTAACTTCCAATTTTGCCCTCAAAACATAAGCAGATATTCCTGCAATACATATATTGAAAAAAATAACTTTAAATGTATATTGATATATTGAGACCAAAGATATAGGCATTCTGTGTAAAAAAATGAGATAGTTGTACTTTTATATAATAGTAAGGATAAGGAATTAATATTAAGATACGATAGCAGAAGATTTTAATTAAGACGTTTATGAAATCTCAAGGATTTTTTCGAAATATGTAATTCTTATATTCTTCTAATTCAAAAGCATTACCGCATCGCTCAGACATTGTTGAAATTACCTTCGCAAATATTTGTTCCTAATTATCGTTGTCCTTGACTGTGACCATAACCTTATTTAGTGGGTAATCTCGCTTCATACTACTATTTGATTAGCAAAATCAAATATTTGCCACAGAGAATTTCTTAAAGTATTGAATTAATTTCAATGCAAATAATGTTTGCACATACGTAATTGTAATCAGATATTATTATTACTTCCCTCCTTTCTTCATAAATTAGCAAACACTATGTGTAATTATTATATACTATATTATTTCATTATTATATACTATATTATTTAATACGAAAATAACGAAAAATCTCTACACCAAAATTGAAACTGTTTAGGCAAAAAATGATTTACATATATTGAAAAAAAAAATATAATCACTTTTTAGTCTGGCAACAAACTTTATAATTTACGTTTAACAGTCACATATTGACTCCGAGGACTAAGTATAAAGTTTCGTGATTTATAAATATTGCTAAACTTTTCTTGCGCAAAACATGAATGAAGAGGGTAATGATATGAGACGAGATATGACAAAATATGAACAAACTGACGTTATATTAAGTGCTATTTTCCAAACGGCTAAGTGCATATCGGACTTCTGCTTGACCAAGCCAACTAAAAGACTGACAAACGAGCTGTCATCACTAAAATATGCAGGTAATTATATCAAAAACAGTTTAGTATCAGAGATGCAATTTAATTTTAAAACGTTAATTTATGGCGAGATTGATATAATTTATATTTATGAAAAAAAATAAAATACCTGTTTTATTTATGTCTTCGTAAACACGTAACTATGAAGTGGATCTTCACGTTGTTTTTTATAATTAACTAGCGGCCCAGCCCAGCTTTGCTCAGATAATAGATTTTATATTTACTTACATTATTTTTCTTTCATATGTACATCAAGTCTTTACCTAGTTGCAAAAACTAAAAATTAGAAATAACGATTTCGAACGTCGACTGAATATCTATATTGAATTTAAGTATTTAATTTCTCGCTTAATTTACAAAAAATAAAATTATTTTGCACCAAAATCTTCCTCAGGAATCAGTCTAAATGTTGTTGAAAACTATGAGAAGATCCGTCCAGTACTTTTTGAGATTGTCTTCAAAATCCATTCCTTCCATGCCCAATATATCGCTCTCTTAATACATTTTAGGAATCGGTGTTACTGTCCTTACCAAAGAGACTCTAGATGACCTAGGGTCTCTTTTTCCCAATATTGATCTAAACTAAAATAGCAAAAGTGAACGAAGGCCATATTCCTTTTATTCGTCTAGTTGGCTTGGTCGGTTCGTATGTACGTGATTCCGTAGTCTTTAAAAGTAATAAATCTATAGTTTAACAACAATAATAGTTCCCACGCGGTCTGGTACCAAGAATGCTGGCCATATTTTCGTGCTGAATAGTGATCTCAATACTTTGCCCGAGATATGAGCCAGATATGATTTTGATCAAACGTGGAGCATTGATTTTGTATTCAATTTCTACTACACCAAGGTTTTCAGGATTTCGGTCGCATTGTTCAATAGCTGGAGTGGGTTTGAAACAATTGAGATAATTATTGAAAGAAATGTCTAATAAACAGTTTACAAAAAAATCAATTTTTGTAAACTGTGTATTAAGCGTGTGTTGTCAGGCAGTTTGGTTTCCTCTTTATTAAGTTTGTCAGGGTTATCTATTTTTAAATCACCTTTATACAAATGTAATTATTTTGATTGAAATGATTGAGAGTTTTTATATAATATATTATATATATATATATAGAAGTTAGGGATTAGTTTTAAAATTAATTCGTTGGCGTGTATCTTATCTATTGCTATACATATAATAAAACTGTAACTGGTCATTATCTGTACATGGCAAATATATTTAAAAATTCATAATGGGATGCCTTTATATATGATGGGTGCAAGAGAACCCAAAAGAATGTTTTTTTCATTTTGTCTGCTAGTCTGTGTGTTTGTGTACGCTAATCTCAGAAAAGGCCTATTCGATTTGAATGTAGTTTTCAGGATTTCAAGTTTATGTTGTGATGGGCTTCACTTAACATTACGTGATTTTTTTATTTAAATCGGTTAACAAATAAAGAAGTTATGTGATTATGTAACACGTGAATGAAGTCGCAAGCAAAAGAACGTAGTTAAAATAAAATAATCGATAGTTAGTACTTATAACATCAGGTATCTGCCAGTGAATTATTTTCAGTGATTTCGGAGGTTACCCAAAATATATAGACAAAAATAACGGAATATATGCTATTTTATTATACGTACTAAAACACATATTTTTTTCTCGTTTTGATATTGTAAACAGACACTACATTTTTATATGTATAAAATAAATTTAATATATAGATTTATGATATTTTTTAAAACCGAACGTTTTATGAATTACGAGAACACCATGGTACTCGTTTAACCGTTTTTTTACATTATATTAAAAAACTACCAGACAGAATAACAGGGAAAAGTTAACACAAAATAAAATTAATGGTCTGGTACATAAAATAAATTGCAAGTTAATAATTTTTTATATTAATTTAATCATGAGTTATTACTGTGTTCTTACATTTATTTTGATTTATTTGAATATTTTAATTGACTTCAAAAATATTGTTGAACAAGTCGGAAATATAACATGTTAAATCTTTTGTATATTCGTATGTTCCACGAGAAATATTTATCATATAAACTGAGTTTGATGTCTGGAAAGGATACGTACGCTATATACTTAGATCAAATTCTGATGATAGAAGCCATGAAATAATAATTAAACTCCTTAATTTACAGTATTTTTTTTGGAAATATAAAGAGAAAAATAATTTTATATCACACCGATCAATTTCGATACTTCTTATTGTATTGGAAAGAAGGTAATTGTCATCACGAAATTAAGATTTTGTAGAAATTAATGGCGTATTTAGAATACTTTAGAATTAGGTGAAATGCGTTTGATAAAATTAATACCCAACACTGGTATTTGGTTTCTCTTAAATATGTTAAAACCCTTAAATTATTTTAGCAAGCATAAAATTGCCCCACTCTTATATTTCCTAAAATTATGAAAATTTATTACAGGATAGTAAGTTACAACGAAAATCTGCAATAAGTTATATCACAGATACATTCTGTATTACGTATTGGAATTACATGCATTGCGTAATAACGGATTTTCTAATTGATGTTCACGCAAAGCCTTGTACGCATTTTGGTATATTGCTGTCCAGTGGTGCATGATGTGAGATGCAACGATGCAGTACATACTACTTGATTGCGTTTTTGAAGTATGTCTTTTTTAACCGCAACATCAGGTTAATATCGATCATTTTCAAACGGAAATGATATTTTTTTCCGGACGGAAATGACATACTCATCTTTACAACATTTTTATTTATATGATTCTTAAAAAAGGCTAGAATGATTTGTATGATATTTTTTATTAAGATAATATGGTATGTTCTAATTTATTCTTGATAGATAAAATGAAAATATATTTAAAACAGTTTATCAAAATATTTACGTAATTTATATTTTGTGCGCCCATTGAGTATTTAATTATCTGTAAGACCCATTGAGCAGGCTATTTCAGTTATTAATATGTATGGATGTACAATGAACTCTGCAACTGCAACCAGTTATATTGCACATCCTTCCTTTTTGCCAAGTGTCCGGTTAAGCATTTGTGCTAAATAAAGCAACTCAGGCATCCTAAGTCTTGGAATGTAGATAGAATGTTGTCCGTTAACCTTAGTATCCACTGTAAGGATATATACAGACGTGATTCTGGAAACACCATTTATTAATTAGTTTGTTACTTAAAATATAATTAAGTGTTTTTACAAATTGGATCATTAATTTAACGCATCATTAATTTTAGATACTCATATTTGCTTGATAATGAGTACCCTACTTACAGGTATCCTTATTGTAATTGTTTTGTGGACTTGTGGATGAATCTACTATTTGTCTTTGGATTCATTGGAAGTGGCTACGTAGCGTATCATAAGAATACTTCTATTCTATGAAATTTCCCTATAATATTAATATGCTTATGAGTAATTAAATTACTTTTAAAGTTATTTACGTTTCTTGTTTTAAGACATTATAACGTTAAAAATATTGATGAGCGACAACCGAAGCATGTAGATCACGGTTTATATTAGGTATTTATGTGATTGTTTGTGTAATCACAGATTTTTCTAAGGTAAAAGAACTTCATGATTTGACTAAGTGGTAACTTAGATATACTTTTAATGGAATTAAAGAATTAAATGAGTATGCAGACCACTTACCCAGCAATAATAGTAATGATCCTTATAACTGATAATAATTTGGTTTAATTCGGATACACACTAAGGTAGATAACGGTTTCATTGCTACTTTTCAGGTTTAATTTGGAATGCCTTTTATTAGTATTTTGCTTTACTATATCCTTAAAATTAGTTTATACCTCTAATATAGGACAGGAATAAGAGTGGCGGTGGTGACGCCACAACCGAACGAATACAAGATTTATTTATCATCAACTTGTTTTGATTTAAATATATATAGTTTTAGACTCCAAGATATAGCTTGCGGAATAGTGTTACAACACACTAACTAACAACAACAGACATAAATTTATATGAATCTTTAACTAGGGCCTCACGGGTTGTTCTTATGTGACTGAGAAAAAGTAGTGTCCTATTTAAGGTTGATTACACATGTCCAGGAACCATCAATGAAGTGGTCTGCAAGCTTGTTTGCTCCTTACATCATAGTGTTTACACTTTACTTGTTACACGGTAATGATAATTATTGAAAAGCATTATTATATGCTTAACGGACGCATCGTGTATGCTATCGTCCTTAGTGCAGTTACGCAGTTGCCAATGTGGTAACCGCAATTGCTGGTCTCCGATTGGTCAAGCACCGTCTTGCGCCATTGCGTTTTCTTTACCAATACAAACTGCGTACTCAAACAGAAGTATATGTCTTGTTTGTAAACCGTTTACTCGTTTACCACGTGTACATATTCTCTACAATGATTCCATGGACTTCCATTTCATTTCGTCACCAAAGTTAAATTTGTATTTGGATTAGACTGAGCGTAGCGATAATGACAATATGTCTACAAATTTGAATTAAAACTACTATCACTTTACGTGAGTTACTTTTTCAAATACGCCCATTGATACAAATAAATAAGAGTTAAAGTGAATGCCAACGACTTATTTTTATATATTACTAGTGATCCAGCCCAGCTTCGCTTGATTAATAAACTATATATTTACTTACAATTTTTTCTTTCATATATGCGTCCAGTCATTACCCAGTTGCAAAAACTAACAGTTAGAAACATCTATGTATTTCGAATGACGGCTGATTCACTATATTTAATTACTATATTGAATTTAACTATTTAATTGATATATCAATTTACAAAGATAACTTATTATGCACTAAAAACTTCCTCAGGAATCACTCTACCTCTTGTTGGACACTGAGAAAATCCGTCCAGTATTTTTTGAGTTTATCACGAAACAGACAGACAGACAGACGCGACGGAGGATTTGTTTTATTTTTATATTAAGAGATAACAACTCTAAATGTATAATTTACATTAAACTCAGAAAGGCGTTTTTATTTTAAATTATTATTGTTTGTATGTATGAAGCTTTGTTACAATTTTGGCGGGAATTTCACTTAAGTATAGCTATCCGTAGCTAAACATACGATTGTGATTCTCTAAAGATTCATTCATTGAGTTCTTATGGCCGCGCGTTTTGATAATCCAAATAAATAATCGCGTATTTCAACACGAGTTCAAATCGATGCAGAGCTCAAAAATATCATTTTTTGAATTTACTTCTATGAGTTTTATTTTAAGATAAGTTTAAAAAAGATAATCTGTACTTTACATGTAAAACAATGCAATTAGGTGCCTCAAGTTTGATACGCTTGGCAAGTTATGTTGCTATTTTTATTATGTTTTTTTAGGTTGGGTTTCAGTTTGATATTTTATTATTGTTTCGATGTTATACGAGGGTCAAACTGAAAGTTCTTAGAAAATCAAAAACTAAGCAAACTATCAAGTTATTTGTTTTATTATATTATAATTTTTCAAAATAGTGTCCGTTCATATCAATACATCGCTGCATCCGATGGAATCACTGAGAAAAGCACTTTGCCCATTCGAAGTTGGGGGTCTCTTCGACGGCCTTTTGAAACGCAGGCACTGCTTCCTCGGCATCCGTAACACGTTTTACTCGAAGATTTTCTTTTATTTTCGAGAATAAATAAAAATCGCAAGGTGCGAGGTCGGGGCTATACGGCAGGTGACTCAGTAATTCCACGTCTGAGGTCGCTAAATAGTCGATCGTTTTCCTGGCGGTGTGCGACGAGGCATTGTCG
>DWON01010451.1:0-10765 GCA_018251015.1 Phocides pigmalion okeechobee
CAGTCAAGAAGTTTGTAGTGGTACGAGAAAATGCAATACACGATGCCGTCTCGCACTTGGTCTCGGATTTTTCCACTGTAGTCACAGTTTATTCAGAACCTCCCTCATAACCCGCCGTAAAGCGACATGTTCTTCATGTATTGTGTTTCGGCTGGGGAGGTGTGGTTGCCGGATACGCATAATTGGAGGTGAACATCTTAGTCCTCAAGAGTAGGAACGCATCCGTGTCCATCCTTAAATAGAACTTCTGTTCTATTTGAGATTGGATGTGTTTGTCCGTGGACTGCAGAGACCTTAACATCAGGTGGCCTGCATGCCCGGTTCTTACTCTTTCATAATAAAAAATAACAAATCAATTCAAATTAAATAAACTATCTTCTAATATTAAATGAAGTATATCTACGCATTAGAGTACTAAATTTTACTATGTTTTACGATAGGTCAGTGTTAAAAATTTCCCCATACTGCCCCAGTTAAAATACAACGGTATATGTATATAGAAACATTGCTAGATTTTATTTACATTGTCATCGTTTACTATGCACCACATTTAACTGACAAAAAATTATTTATTTTGATTTGAGACCGTAGTCATGGTTTGCTCAAACCAATCCAATGTAGCTCATAGACGGCAGGATTTTTTCCAACACTATTTACATTTACCGTTATATTATGGCCAAATCACAAAAAACTTTATATATCTATATTATATTGTGTGAGGTATAAACGTTATTAGTATAAAGTTTCATCAAAATCTGTTCAGTAGTTTTGACGTGAAAGAGTAACAAACATCCATACAACCTCACAAACTTTCGCATTTATAATATTATAGTAGGATATTAGTAGAATATTTGTAGGATATTCCTAGAATATTAGTAGGATATTTCTAGGATATTAGTAGGATATTATTAGGAGTAAAATCGACTTAAATATATGAAACGGGGAACCGGAGTCGCTTCTACGTGACTTGCCTGCCTTGAATTTATTGAAAACACTACTCATTGCATTAGTCGTCTGAATATTGGCTCTGAGCACTAGATTGCGCGGGTTAACAAAAAGATAGACGTTATGTAGTGTTGCCTAACTATCGATAGTCGAGGTATCGATAATTTAATTATCATTAGTCAAAATCGATAGAGCTTATCAATACTATTAACAATATCTATATCACCGACATTTTTTTTTTAATAATTATGACACTTTAATTAATATGGGTAATATCGACAGTTTTTCTCCATCGATAGTTCAATATTATGTGTGACCAAAATACTATTCAATTTTGGTAAATCTATGTTTAAACTAGGAACAAGCAGTCCACCTTATGCTAACTGGTCACTGCCGCCCATAGGCAATTGGATCCAATTCTATAAATAACAAGCGTATAGTTCTATCGAATATCAATAGTATTATCGAAAGTTCTATCGATATTACTATCAATATATATGTCGATATTCCTATCTATATTCTACGATAGTCGTGGCCTGAAAACTAGTCGAAATATCGATAGCTGTTGATATTACTATCGATGTTCGTGACTTGGATAGTCCTACCGATATTACGGCTAATTTTTAAGCCACGATTACAATGAAAACCTATCGATAGGTCCATCGATAGTGAGACAACACTACATATTGCAATACCTTGCGTCAGTCCACAGAGACAATAGAAAGCCATCTATTGCATAAGAGATGCAATAAATGCCATTCGGTCTTGTCGCATTATCTTCGAGCGAAGAACTTGGTTACAAATCGAATGATAGAAACAGAAATGTGATAACGCCAACTACTATCTGTCAATAAATGTCAATAAATGTCAATAAATGCTTTTTTTTATAATGAAAGAGTAAGAAACGGGCATACAGGCCACCTGATGTTAAGTGGTCACTGCCCATGGGCAACCACGTCTAATCGCAACTAGAACAGAAGTTCTATTTAAGGATGGACGCGGATGCGTTCCTACTCTGGAGGACCAAGACGGTCGCCTCTAATAACGTGTATCCGGCAACCATATCTCCCCAACCGAAACACAATACATGGAGAACACGTTGCTTTAGGGGTTATGAGGGTGGCGGTGGTGCCCCGGGCGAGCTCTAACGGCTCTACCACCTTCCAAACTGCTGTCAACAAATTTAACACTGACTGAGATGCTTGTATTGCATCGCGTCAGCGTTGCGTTAAACTGGAGCTGTATTCTTTAGAATGAAGATGTGTTTCACTGAAATATTGTATTCACTGATGTATTGTCTTTTCGGCGGCAAAACTGTAGTTGTCTTTAGATGCGCCGACAATTCACTGAAACATTGTAATTTTAGGGCCCGTGTAGCATCTAGGAATATTCACGCAAATATTGAATTCACTTAAGTATTGTTTTTTTGGCGTTAAAACTGTAGTTGTCTTTACACTGAAGATGCGCCGACAATTCACTGAAACATTGTATTTTTAGCACCCGTGTAGTAACTAGGAATATGCAGACGTTGTTTCCGACAATCTTGTAGCGTCGACGTAAACACAACACTTGTATACGCACGTAATCCATACAGATTTGTACGCACACGACAGGTGTGTATCAGCCGCACGCGCGTTACGCTACGTAATTTACAGCAGTTGTGTATCCCGCAGGGAAAGTGTTAATACAGTTTCATAAGCACAATGATGATTTAAAAGTATCTTAAGTCGTTGTAAGCGTTGTTACATGTATTTAGTATTCCGTTTCGTTATATTCGTGCAATATAATATTTAACGGGATCGTCAAAGGACACCTTTAACACACATCTATGATGTTAAAATTCTTGAAATTTCTATGTATTTAAGACAGGAGACAGGCCGAGGATTTGGCAAGCGTGGACAGAGCCTCGTATACGTATATTGCAGTGCTTCGAAAGATAAAAAACATGAAAGTGATATGGCTATCTACTATTGACTGCTGTGAATAAATTTAACAGTGAATGCGACGTTCAAACAAAAACGGATAATCCATCCTGTTCTGGAATTATCGCTGAAAATACATGAAATAATTCCGATGAATGGATAACATTCTTTTTGGAATGGGTTGAAAGCGAGCGCTGCTTACGCCACAGATGCGCTTCCATACAATTCTGTTCTGTCTGTTTCTCACAAATTAAGATATTTTAAATAAGAAATTAAACTATCGTGAGGAAACGATTTACTTTTAACGAAATCGAGGAGCAAATCTACTCTTTCTTTTTTTTACCTACTGATGTTTACCTACTGATGTTATTTACATTTATCTTTTATATCTTACCATCTATATCATATACGTATATAATATTCGTTCAAATATTTAACCTTACCTTACAATTTACACTAAAAACATTGAATTTATGTATTCTAAAAAAACTTATAATTATACACGCTACCTCGATCATAAAGCGAATATGATTAAAAACTCATTATAAGTGTTTGAGGTACAGGACCCTCGAAAGGCTTACGCCGATTTAAACCGCCAAAGAAACTAACCCGGACATTTGCATGTCGCTTGAAGTGTCACAGAAACGAGCAATGAACGACAACCCTTTAAATAACAAGGTTCGTACAATTCATGTAAGTTACTGCTTATATTTGACGCTTTGTTTTGATTCATTTTCAGATCTCTACCAAATATCCTTAAACGCTTCCACGTGAGTACTAAAACATTCGTACGTTCCGCTTGCCTCGCAACCTTTGTGATCATTACGAATAACATTTTGTACTACATAATATCTTTGTCGAATATTGAAAACTATTTGTATTTACAGGGAAAAAATAACATATTTTATAATAGGGTATTTATACACTTAATTTGTCAAAGTTGCAATGTAAAATCATCGATTGTATCGGCTTTAACGGTTCATACCAAGAGCTAAGGTCAATTTTGCATAATATACATTTATGTTGGGTAAAATTTAACATTTGACTACTTAGTTTATTCGTTTCGGTATTGATTATGGTCGTAATTATCCAAAACTTTTGATAAGTCATTTTTATTTTTTGTAGATTTGTGAAGATTGATCAAAGTCAGAATTGTGTTCGTTTTTATATTCAAATTCAAATTCAAAATTCGTTTTTATAATATTAAACTCTTTACAGAGTGTAGTCATTTTAATATCTTTGCTTTGATTGATTTGTGGTAAAAGTTCGAATGGGATGGTACCACTACCGTCCAAATAAACCGCCTTAAAAAATATATCTTGGTTGGAGATATGAATGTGGGATACATTACAAGGAAGCCGAGAATCTTACTCGGACTCGCATATATTATGTAGGACTTCAGGGATGTTTCAGGTTACATGAGGATGTTCATTGGCAGTTACAAGCGTCAAGCCTGCATTGTACTACTCTCCTAACATCAAACAACCAATCAACGTGATATATACGAACAGTCCAATTAGTTCATACTTAGCTAGTCTCAAATTCAGAAACGGCTTTAGCTGGGGTTTTGAATATATGTCGTGTAGATTCAATGTGCAAATTGTACGCTTAATATACAATTATGAAATGTGAGAAAAATATTAAGGTGGTACCATAATCCCACCTGCAAAAAACAGCATCTAAGTGCTATTTTATTTTGATTTTGAGGGCAAGCACAAGGCAGAGATTTACACTGGATGTTTCAAAGTAAGTTCTTAGGGGTAGTGACGCAATTACAGCTGATTTTAAGTAGTAATCTAGATCAACCTGTATTCCTGGTCGTATGGAGTCGGTTAAAGATGTCCATGGAGACTCTTGACCACTAACTAAAAGAGTTCCAGATGTTCATGGAAGTTATTGAACACCTGCTTAAAGAATTATTCGTTTGCTACTTCCATTGTTAACACTTCAATTCTAAAAAAAAAAATGCACAATATTCGCCGTAATATTGCACATGTAAAGACCAATCAACGCACAATCAACTATTGGAAATTAAAATGGTAAAAGAAATGTATAATATTTGTCGTAAAATTTGACAACCAAAGCCCAATCTAAAGCGCAATCACTATGGGAAATTAAGGCTATAATGAAAGAAATGTGTAATGATCGCCGTAAAATTGGGCTTCTAAAGCCCAATTAAAGCGCGCAATCACTATTGGAAATTAAAGTAACAACAAAAGAAATGGCTAATATTTGCCGTAATATTGGACGTGTAAAATCAAATATACGGCATAACAGCTATTGAACACTAAGCCCACTATAAAAGAAATGCCTAATATTTGCCGCAATATTGGAGATCTAAAGTCTAATCAAAGATACAATGATTTATTGGAAATCAAGGTCACAATAAATAGATACGAAATGTATTTTGATCAAGTCTAAACTAAACACAACGGACTAATGTTTTTTGAAGAGGCAACGTATCATTTTTTGCATATATTGGAAGTAGCAAACGAGTGTGCAAGCCACCTGATCTCATATGGATGGTATAGACATCCATTTTCAACATCGATCAGGACTGAAGTTCTATAAGACTTTATTCAGGTCGAATATACATACATATTGATACTCCTAAAGAACCAAATGTTCGTCTCCAATCAAAACAAGGATTGTTTCAGGGCGGATTATAAAGTGACAGTGGTACTTCCCCGGTCGAACTATAGTTATAACTATTAAGCTTAGCATCTTTCCAGGACTAAGACAATATTTATAGTGCCCTTCAGCTTCCTTGTTATGTAATCTCAGAGAGAATGATCAACTTTCAACCTTATATCTTTGTAATAAAGACGTGTTTTGTAAAATACAACGTTATTCTATAAAGCAATCCCCATTGACATCTTAGAATTGCTAGGGATTATTGGAAAACGTTTAAAAGGATTTCGGTAGAGATTTATGAAATAAAATAATATAGCCATGTCTTTTAACAAGCACTTAAGCTTCTTGTATCGCACAATTTAATTTAGAATTAATTTTAGCAAGTTTAATTCAATTTAGAATATTATTTCATTAACGAATCAACTCATTTCTGTATTAAGAAGTGTTATTACTGTTTCGGTTAATTACTTTTTCGAGTTATGATTACGTTGCTGGTTTAATGTTATGTTAGCGCAGAATTGGTCGTTGTTAACACTTTTTAACGTAAATATATGATTCATTCAATTTTTCTTCTAAAATTACTTTTATAAAAGAAGAAAATCCCAAAATTAAATCATTCTATATTATGCTTGGATAAAAACAAGAACGCAAAATTGATTGTTGTGACATTACTTTTGTTGTGAAATTTTTCCGCCGGCTTTTTTTTCCGGTCAACCTTAGCCAACAGGGCGCTCAAAGTCGATGTACTGACTTTACTGTACTCTTGACGTTCATTGAGTGTATGTAAATACCTTATAATAAAATAACATATTTGAATTTGAATTAATAACTTGTAGTTGAAGCTGATTGGACCAATTTTGCGTTAACTGGTAGTTAGTTTTTTTGTAAGGATTACATGTTTATATATTGAATTTCTTCTGTTTCAGTCCAGTCCTGGCTATCGCTGAGCTGCATACTGTGACTCGTCAAGACGGCACCGTTACACAGTGCCTCACCCAAGCCGTCAACTTCTGGGAAATCACTTTCTTCGTCATGGTCATCATACTTCTCTATCTTCTCCCACTTATTATACTCATTGTCCTATACAGCGTCATCGCCAAAAATCTTATATCGGCCGCATCTAAAATCGTCATGAACAAAACAGTTGATCCTTACAACGCAAGAGCCAGAAAGCAAGTTATCTTGATGCTGGGAACGGTTGTACTGTGCTTCTTTCTTTGCCTAATGCCCTATAGACTAATTGCTCTTTGGATCATCGTAACTCCAGCGGAACTATCCGAGAACATTAGCCCGGAAAGATGGTACAATTTACTGTATTTTTCAAGAATAATGCTGTACATAAATTCGGGTATCAATCCGATATTATACAACCTTATGTCTTCAAAGTTTCGAGTCGGATTCTGTAAAGTTTGTGTGTGTTACAAGAAACCAGAACGATCACAGAATCGACGAGCTCAAAGAACTGTAACGAATGGATCGACCACAAGCAGCAGCTTAACAAGAACGACGAATAGTTTGAAGAAACTATTCACACATCGAGGAAGTTTAGATAAAAGCGACACAGAATCGGAGAGCAAAGAAAGTAAGGACGACTCTAATAACGCGAAAACGAACAGATTTTTCGAGAGAATCTTCACAAACCGACGATTTATTAGACAACAATCAGCCCCAGTTTGCTCTAATCCGAAACCGAGGAAGATAAACAGAATGAGGAGCGAAGGCAATGTGGCAGATATATCTGATGTTTTAGAAGTTGATCGTAAAACAAAACGTGAAACAAGTGATGCTGCGAAATTTATCGGACATTCCAATGCTAGTACTAAAAATAATAGGCCTGATATTGAACTAGACTGTTCTAGTCGCAACCACGGCTCCTTACGCCGTAGTGTTTTAATAAATAGTGCTAAAGCGAAAAGTTTAGAAGGTGAGAGCAAGAAATCCGTATCGTACCAAAAGATCAAAGTGGATTGTGTCGTTGGCTTCCAGAAGTCGAAGAGTGTGGAATATGATTTTCCAGAAAGTTTTGTATGACTGATGTTGGTAATGGCTGTTAGAACAATTTTATTAGTTTAG
This sequence comes from Phocides pigmalion okeechobee, assembly GCA_018251015.1. Classification (NCBI taxonomy): domain Eukaryota; kingdom Metazoa; phylum Arthropoda; class Insecta; order Lepidoptera; family Hesperiidae; genus Phocides; species Phocides pigmalion. The sequence continues at coordinate 7,575 of DWON01010451.1, forward strand.
ATTTAGTCGTGATGTCTTTATAGTTCTAATATATCTCGCTAGAGTTATTGGACATTCATATAAATTTAAAAACATCATTAATATTATAAACGATGGACAAACAGGAAACCCTATTAAAATCATAAATAACATACAGAAAGGATAGGACAACATTAAAAAGGCGATGAAATTACTAATTACTTCGACGGAGGAGGTACCTCTGCCATCCTCATAATCCGCCGTGTAGCAACTCTCGTTTCGGTTAGACAAGTGTAAATGTCGAATTTGGGTTTCAGTTCACGAGTTCCCTAAATGTTATTATGCTATAGTAACGTAACATCAAGTAGACTGCATGCTAACAAGAAATAAATTGTTATATAACATAATTCAAATTCAAATTCAAATATTTTATTTCGTTGTAAGGTATTTACATACACTTAATGAACGTCAAGGGTACATTGTAAAATCAATACATACGTTATATAACATAATGTAATTGATTACATTATGTTATATAACGGGTACCCACGATTAATGCCTTTTAATTTTTTTTATTGTGAAAGAGTAAGAAACGGGCATGCAGGCCATCTGATGTTAAGTGGTCTCTGCAGCCCATGGACAACCACGCCCAATCTCAAATAGAATAGAAGTTCTATTTAAGGGTGGACACGGATGCGTTCCTTTTTTTTATAATGTAAGAGTAAGAAACGGGCATGCAGGCCACCTGATGTTAAGTGATCTCTGCAGCCCATGGACAACCACATCCAATCTCAAATAGAACAGAAGTTCTATTTAAGGGTGGACGCGGATGCGACTACTCTTGAGGACTAAGACGGTCGCCTCCAATAATGTGTATCCGGCAGATTGCTGATATCTCGAACCACTTGCATGACTATGAGTTTAGCCGTGACCACGAGCCATGCAACTGGTTCGAAATATCGGCAATTAAAAATCGTTAATCGTGAGTACCCGTTATACAACATTGTATAAATTCCGCGATAATATTAGTTCAAAATCGGTAATTTATTTTTTAATATCACTGTGTAGATTATTTAAAACAAGACTGTTTTAATACATGATGGTTAAAACATGTGGTACGGCCGCTAGCAGCTTTGTTAATTTGGAATCAATGACGTTACGTTTATAAGGGACGCAAGAAAATATGAAGCCGATTGAAGGTTCTAAAGTGAAAATGTTGACGTCTTTCTTGATAATATAAAGTATTTAATTTTAACACTTTCCATGCGGGGTACAACATTGATGTGTATTGCGCGGCGCAACGGGCTTACGGCTTGTACACCTGTGTTGTACGTATAAATTTATATGGATTATGGGTGAAAAGTGAGTTATTTACGTCGTCGCTACAAGGCTGGAGGTGGACATTACGTCTGTGTATTTATAGATGATACACAGATGCTAAAAAATACAATATTTAGTGAATTGTCAGCGCATATTCAGTCTAAACAAATATGCTCCAGTTTAGTGCTGCCTCCGCAACGCTGACCTGATCTAATATGTGAGCGCCGCAGTCAAAGTGTTAACAATAGTTAAAATTAATAAATTTTGATTCAAAATACATACTTATGTCACTGACAACAGCTAGAAATATTAGGTTATTACTTGTACTTGTGATAATATTTTCAACATCTAAATTTGTTCACAAAGAATTTAATATAAAGAAGAGAACAGCGGAATGTGCAATATCGTCATAATATTATGTAAAAAGTGTGTTTGTCTGTACACATATGTTAGCCAAAATATTTATTCTAATATATAATGTATTGTAAATGCCTATTGGTGTACAAAATAAATATGAAAACGTTATTTGGAACGAAAATGTGTTTTTTTATTTAATTTATAACCATAACCGTGTATATTTTTATTGATTTTATATATTTTAGTCGACTACGCCATGCCACAGGAGGGATTTTCAGTGTTTAAAATATATGGTGTGTGTGTGTGTGTGTGTGTGTGTGTGTGCGTGTGTGTGTGTGTGTGTTCTTTGAGGATAACAAATACATTCTTCAATTTTTTTTATTAAGACAACGTCTACTAAGCCCCCTAGTTAATTACATAGTTAATCACGTACATTTCTTAAATACTAACAATTATATGAATAACAGGCCCTCTAGATTACTAAATGAAAGACACTTAAAAATCACCCTGTATTGTTACAGTATACAATGGTACCACACCGAACCGCGAACACTCTTCAATGACTCGATAGTTTATTGTTTAAAAAAGCATTAAAGTCTGAAACGGATGTGAAGGTTGAATTGAATTCAATTTACGATGTGTTTCTTTGCACAGGGTGAGGAAAAAGTTGCAAAAAAGGTTGTTGTTTCTTCAACGAAACTATTAAATAGGCACACGATTTTGTTAGCTGTTGAGTGACAGGTAATAAATTGCTTTAGGTAATGTATTTACTGTCAGTGTGTTCCTCGATTAGTAGCTATTTTCTATGTTAGAAGAATATCAAACAACCGCGCTGGCTATTTGATGTAAAGTGGTCCCTACAGCCCATGGTCATCCAATGGTAAATGGAACTGAAGCTCTATTAAAATAAAATCAATTTATTTTTATAGGCCTAAGCAATAGTTACAAATTGTGTTACTTGTTTTTCTTAATTACACTGTAATATACTCCATTATAATCCTGATAGCTAAAAAAGTTCGCCTCAAATAAAAAAATAATAATAATATGGATAGCTAAAAAATATAGTTAGATATAGATAGCTAAAAAAGCCTCGCTTGTAAATATAACTCGTCTCCGTGTTTTAGTTACACGAGAGATTTTACGATAGATTGTGAGTGCAACAGTGGCACCTCGCCGGTATTTATACGTGTCAAAAACAAATAGAACAAAAAGGAGCACCATGTATAATAGGGCGTTTAACCGCACTACTGTACCTATTGTTGCCGTCAGGACAATGTACAATGAGCCGTAAGTAACCGCTCCCACGATCCCGCCTTCAATAAACAACAATGTTATTGTTTACACACTTAAGATATAAATATACTTTAAGATATAAGTATTCTTAAAAATGTATATAATGTGTCTGTATTTTTTTTTATGTGAAAGAGTAAGAAACGTGCATGCAGGCCACCTGATGTTAAGCTTATTTGACTAGACTTGTACGCTTACAATTTACTGAAATATTGTATTTTTAGCATCTGTGTATCATCTACGAATACACAGACATAATGTCCGCC
>DWON01010452.1:0-10765 GCA_018251015.1 Phocides pigmalion okeechobee
TAGTCGGAGTCGTAGTACACAATAGTTTTTTGCATCTACCTGCATCGTCTTAATATTGACCTGCATTATTGTCATAACAGTAAATAAGATTATGTCATCTCGAGTATATTTACATTGATTCCTGTGTTTTCTTTGTAAGTGATTTTGTAAATCTTTTGAGAAATAAAATTCTTTAAACATAAATTAATAATGAATTTAAAGGTAGAAACACGAAGATATTGTAAAAGTGTTCAGTTCACAAAATGAATAATTCATAACCGTATAGCTCAATTAAAGCAAACAGTTATTAGCTGTAAAGTGCTACAATGAAGGTACTATACGTTCCCGTAAACCTACAATGGAACCATCCCTGGAGAGGAGGTGGTAACGAATCGGTTTTGAGATAAAACCAGCACCCACATTAATTGTAATTTTTATTTCAAACGAATTCTATATTAACTTTCAATGCGGCTCTCATATATTACATCGGGCCAGTGTTGCGGGAGGCGGCACTAAACTGGAGCAAATCTATCTAGACGGAAGATGCGCCGAAAATTCACTGAAATATTGTATTTTTAACATCTGTGTATCATCTGCGTATATACAAACGTAATGTCCGCCCCCAGTCTTGTAGCGCCGACGTAAACACAGCACTTTTGTTCGCCCGCAATCACAGTACGTACAACACAGCTGTGTATGAGCCGTAAGCGCGATGTGACTCGCAATACACAGTAGTGCTGTACGCCTCAGGAAAAGGGTTAAATTAAATTTCCATTTGTTCATATTACAAATGCAAACTTGTATGGTCACGTCGAAACATTGTTACGATTGAGATTTTAGGAACGATTTTTTAATTTTTGATTACTGACTGAATATATATATTTTTTTTAATGCAAACTTAGTAATCGAACTAGTTCCACCGGGGATGTACCGCTGCTACCCTCATAATCCACTGTGAAGTTTTGTGTTTCGATTGAAGAAATATAGCTAAATACTTAAGCGAGGCGACAATTTAGTCCTCAGGAGTAGCGTCTCCGTAGAATAGGTTGATAAACTCGATAGAATGTTAGTCAGGTTTAAGGCTGCAAATAGGTGTTATAGGCGATAGTGGCTATATAAAATCAGGCTAGAATGCTCTTGCTATTTATTGCATAGTAGAAAATGAAGTCTGGACGCTTAGATCTTTCAAATTCCGCGACGGATTTTAATGTGGTTTTCATCAATAGATATAATGATTCAAGAGAAAGGTTTACATGTATATTAAAGAGAAGAAAGGTGAAGGATTTCATACATTTCTTATGTTATATCGTAAATACGTAATGTGTAAATATGTGTGCAGGTGTGGGTTGCTAGTAGATAAGAAATAAAAATTTAATTAATGTTTTCAATGCCGTGACTTGAGAAGTTTTAAGTAAACAGTTGGAGTTTGAATAAAACTGAATAGTCAGTATTCGACCTCAAATAAAATAGCGAACCATCAATAATAATATTAGTTGAAATAACAAATTCATTTTACATACTTACCGATCACAAACAAAGCGTCAATTTGTACTGAACGTTATAAAAGGCATAAAAATTAACAGTCATGGCGAAACGTAAGCACCTTTCAATTTATTCTATAACAATAGAATAACCAAACAATCAACGAAGTGAAGCAACGTCAGCCGCGGTCAGAAATTGGATGGGTGTCCATTGGTAGCAAATTTCAAGCGTACTTCTGCGTTTAAAACAGAAAGTTGAAATCGTTGGTTCTAGTTCCTATTAATCGATGGGTACTGTTTTAAAAATTTTCAATCGTGTGGGTGTTTGAAAATACACGGAGTGGCTACTAATTCGTTTTCCAATAATATGTATCAGAGTGACATGATGTAAAATGGCCCATGTATTCCTCTATTTATGAAGTAAGCCATGCCCAGTAGCAAGACATAAAATCTCAAATCCAAATATTTTATTTTATTGCAAAGTATTTACATACTTAATGTAGTCAAAATTACGATGTAATTTCATCGATTTTAGACGCCTTGTTGGTTAAAAGGTGGGGGAACTATAGTTCGACCGGGGAGTTACCACCGCCACCCTTATAATCCGCCATAAAGCATCACTTGTGTTTCGATTGGAGAGGTGCAGTTGCGGGCTACACTTTAAAGGGGGGCGACCATCTTACTCGTAGTCTAAAGGAGTAGCAACATATCTACGTTCGAGCTCGGACAGGATTTCAGTCGTGTTAGTGTTTTTATGTGGATGTTTACGGACTGCGACTACTTAACATCAGGTGGTTTGCATGCTCCTTTCCTAATCTTCTCACATAAAAAAGCATGACCGGAGAAACGACGGAAATAAACTTTCGGCACTCATTTAAAATCAATAATTCAATTAAGTATAGTTGTATGGCGTAATAAAGATAGTAAGCACACAAGAGAGCTAATTGTATCAAAGATAGTGACACGATAGGTAATCGTGTGTATCAAGCCCCAAGAGCAAATATAGTCAAACAAACCGCCAATAACAAATACATTTGGCACATTCCGTACACAAACACAATGTCTATTTGTCCGTGACGCCGTTAGCGGAACGTTTCCCTCGGCGATCGCGGTCACTATTGATTGGACTGTTCATTTTAAGCCTTTATAATTCGCTGAAGCTCTTCGGGACATGCGAAAACAGGGACGTAATCTAGTCATTACTCATACCCGGTAGTACTAACAATTTTTGTGGGGATGAAAATGAGTAGGGATTGTTGGGACCTCGAAGGGCTGTTCTTTACCCGGACTTTTTCTCAAGGGGGTTGAACAACCCTCGGATGGAAGGCTTGGTGGTATCGATAATTTCACATAAAACCGCTATATTAATTATAATATATAAGGATGTAAAGGAAAATCATCGATCGTCGGTGCGGCTCATTGCTGATTCTATTGTTTAACGGGCATTGCGGACTATTCTGGTCGCGCAACCGTCTTTCAAGCTAGCAATCATTCCCTGGGTACACTAGTGTTGTTTTTGAAGCTTCCATCTCGTCTTCAGGAGCGACACATCCTCTTACGGGTTCTCTCCTGAAATGATCAGTGATATGACTTTACCTGGATATCCCTATAGCAGGCTCTTAATGCGAAATATTTTTAAACCTTCGTACGAGAATATATTGCCAGCTACAGTTACAAGCCTTATCAACCTCTTCTCAGGAATAGCGATGCATCCACGTACTATCTAAGTCTTAGTACGACCTAGATGGGCAAATGGTAAAACAACAGTTCGACTAGGTAGTTACCAGCTGCCGTCCACCTTATTCACCTTAAAGCAGTTCTTGTTTCAGTTGGAGAGCTGCGGTTGCCGGCTACACTTACAAGCGACGCGACCAGCTTAATCTTTAAGAGTAGTAACACATCTATTCTACGTCAGGCCTTTCGTCTTGTTGAATTTCCACGTAGAGTGGCGTAGACCATTTATCATCAGTTGCCTGACTCGTTTGGTACTTTTACATAAAAAAGCCTCTGATAGAACTTACCTAAATTCCTGTTCGTGTTAAGATTGATTTTCGTAGGCACAAGCAACTACTTAACATAAGTTTCCCTGGAAATTCATTTACTTAAACAAAAAATACATGAAACTTTCATAACGCGATCACACACTAAACCTTTAAAATATTTAAAAAGGACAGAGTTACAGACCTTCGGTTACAAATATCGCTAAATGTTGGACGGATATTATATTTCCAAATAGAAGCATATTGTTCATTTCTCCTTATCGCCATTACAGGAAGGTTCCCTCGACAATTGCGGTAACAATATCGATTGGATTGTTCATTTTAAACTAGCGTTCGTAACACGAAGATATGGGAAATTTTCCAATTATTTTGTAACTATGGATCAAAATACTTCTGTGCTTGATACTCTTTTAGAAAACGAGTTTGTAGTCCAACTGATAATATTATGTACTTTCACATTGATTAATGCTTCATGTAAACTTATGCCAATGAACGTTATTTTAAACAGTTCCTTCAAGCATCGGTAGCACCTGAATCAATGACAGATAGGATGCTACTGCGTAATGCGATAGGCGCCTTATTTGTAAGTAAACTGGCAAACATTTTTACAGAAACGTTAAAATTGCTCATGAATCATGTTAGAAACTTAGAAATTGCTTCACGCTAATGTGACGATGGTAACTCATTTATCGAACAGTAGATACAGGATTAGATATGTACGTACCCAAGGGACAATTTGACAATACGATAGTCAATTTAAACATTGTAGAACAAATGTTTTACCGGGTAAATACCATCGCTCTAATAATTATAAAAATTGTAATAATTATAATAAACATAATCATAATAATCATAATCATAATAAAGCAAACTTGAGCTTCAGTTGGAGAAATGCTATTACCGGCTACATTTACAAGCGAGATGACCATCTGAATCCTCGAGAGATCCAGTATTATGTTGACGTAATGTAGGACTTAAGCCTTATTACGTAGATGTCCATGAGCTGCAGAATCCATTTAAAGTCCACTGCATGGTTGTGTCATGTCAAGCAAGAATTTAGTCTTGTTTATGTTGAATGCAGTTGATTCAGACTTTAAACATAAGCACGCTTAATCTCTAGTCGATATATTCACCAAAATACATTAAAGCACAGTTTTGGACTGTGTTTTAAGACTTCGCCACACGAGAGGGTCATGTCCTGCTGTGGATTATAAAAAAGGGTTGCAAAGTAATAAAATACAATGCGAATTTGACCGTGACGTGAGCGAAATGCTTCCCTAGCGATCGCGGTAACAATATCGATTGGACATTTCATTTTGAAGTAACACTCGTAAAGCTCGTTTGCATGTTGTTAAAACTAAATATTCTATTTTAATACCACGACCATACATACCATTTAATAATATGACGAGTATTTAAGTTGGTCATCGCTAGTATAAAGAACGTAGTAAAATAATTCCATCGTTTCTTCAGTTCTAAGACGAATTTGCTACCTGTGTCACTCTATTGTAAGCAGTGTTTCAGTTGCTTCTTTCTGATGTAAAGGACGTGGTAAATTCATTACATCCTTTTTTCAGTACTAAGAAGACTCTACTACCATTGCCACTCTATTATAAGCAGTGTTTAAGTTGCTTCTCTTTAGTATAAAGGAGGTAGAAAAGTGATTCCATTCGTTGTACAGTTCCTAGAAGTTGTAAGCAATATTTAAGTTGATCTTCTCCAGTGTAAAGGTCATGTTTTTTTTATTATGAAAGAATAAGAAACGGGCATACAGGCCACTTGATGTTAAATGGTCACTGTAGCCCGTAGACAACCACGACCAATCTCAAAAAGAACAGAAGTTCTGTTTAAGGATGGACGCGGATGCGTTCCTACACTTAAGGACTAAGATGGTCGCCTCTGATAATGTGTATCCGGTAACCACACCTCCCCAACGGAAACACAATACATGAAGAACATGTTGCTTTACGGTGGGTTATGAGGGTGGCGGTGCATGGTGGTGCGGCCTCGGGCGAGCTCTAACGGCTCTACCACCTTTTAAACAGTATTTAAGTTATTCTTCTGTTCTTAGAATGCTTAACTATCATTGCCTCTCTATTGTAAACAGTAATTAAGTTAGGGTCTCGGGTGTGGAGGAAGTGGTAAAGTCATTCCATCGTTTCTTAAATTTTTTAGGAGGACTTCGCTGCTATACTCTTCTCCAAAACGAAACACCTTACGAGTAAGTGGTCGTTTATTGATGTTCCAAAAGAGTTCTGTAAATAATCTACTTTGAATAAAAATATTTTGATTTTAATTTTGAGATATAACGTAAGGTACCTTTATTTTGTCAGAAATCTTCCTATGGTTGTAAGCAAAACTTGCCATATACGGAGGATTGTTCAACCCCTATAACACAGGTCTATACCTAAATTAAAGGTGGGTTTCCCGATATATTTGTAAGTTCCTTGTACAATCTACAAATTGCAATGTCATTTAGAATAAGTTTAGCACAAATGAAGATTATTATTGTTCCTTATATTATTAATCTTTGATAGAGACTTGACGGCCATCGAAAGATAATAAAAGAGAACTCTCTAAACGGTTCAATCGGAATAGTTAATGGCCGGTATAAAAGTTTCAGTTAAATTATTGACACTACTTGTTATTAATAGGCCACGAGCTTGATGCAAATTTCGTTAGTCATTTCTTCTCGGGCGACAATTCGAAAATGCTTCAGAGAGCTTATTTATGTGAAAATAGTAGCAAGCGAGTAAGTAAACCACCTGATGATAACCACCTGATGTATTCATAGCCCATAGACATGTACAACCACAAACATGACTAAAATCCTGTCTGAGCTCGAATGTAGATGCGTTACTACTCCTGAGGACTAAGATGCTCGCCTCGCTTCAAAGTGTAGCCGGCAAAAGTATTTTTTTTTATAATAAAAGAATAAGAAACGGGCATGCAGGCCACCTGATGTTAAGTGGTCTCTGCAGCCCATGGACAACCACGTCCAATCTCAATTAGAACAGAAGTTCTATCTAAGGATGGACGCAGATGCGTTCCAACTCTTGAGGACTAAGATCGTCGCCTGCAATAATGTGTATCCGGCAACCACACCTCCCCAACCGAAACACAATACATGAAGGACATGTTGCTTTACTGCGGGTTATGAGGGTGGCAGTGGTCTCGCCCCGGGCGAGCTCTACAACGGCTCTACTACCTTTCGAAGATTATAAAAACAAACTAACCTCGCAGTAAGATTACAGTTATGGGTTCTCATATCTGTATCTACGGTTGTGGGTTTAACAAAATAGTTGCAACATCAGCAAGCCAAGTACTCGAGCTATGTAACTGCATGTCTCAGGTTACGTGTGTGTGTGTGTGTGCAGGATACATCTCTATGATTAGCTTCTGTACTCAGCGTGTGAGTGACGTAAAAGTTGGGAATTATTCAAGGGTGTGTTGTCGCTCTCAAGAAAAACAGGATACACTAAAAATAAGGTAGATTGGAAAAAATGTTGTCATCGAATCGGACGACATCACGTGATCGCTCCACCTGCCTATTTCATTTTACCTGAACTTTTTTTAAAAAAGAGACTGAAGTTCTAGCTGGATACGCATTATATTCGGATGCGTCGCAGTACACGGACAGCTCTCTGTTCCTGGCCCTTTCTATTGTCATTTAGCGTTGTGTCTGCTGTTATGATTGTAACACTAGATTGCCGTAATTGTTTAATGGAATAAGTCGCTAACTATATATTTGCTTAAATCCATGAAATATCGCTTATGATGCCCTAAGCGCCCCCTATATTTCTATATGTGCTCTGTTCTCTCAATATCCTTATAGGTGTCAGTCTGTTTATACACGGGAATCTGTACTAAAATCATAATGAGGAAAATGGTTGTACCAAATAAGCTCTGAAACTACTGAAGCGATTTTAATCATTTTTTACTGATAGAAACTACGTTATCAGGAAGTAATCGACTATATTTATTTTTGTCTGTTTGTCTGTGTTTGGGCACATTAAACTTTTACTTTTAAGCTCCAATGCTTTCACACACTTAACTCCGCCAGAGGTAACACCATGAAAAAAAAAAAATGATAATGAAACTTTTATAAAAAAAAATACTATTCTCAATTATGTTACACATATTTAAATTATTAATAAAAGATTTTTTACTCAATAATACTTAATTTAGGTAAGTTAACTATGTAAATATCAATATTTTAAACTTACTACAGTTTCTATAAATTCTATTTGTACATTAAAAACTGATTACACTTCATTGTATTTTTTGTGTTTGTTACGTCACAACTCCGTCATTTAACAATCGATCTAGAAAATTATTTATTTTATTTGTCATTGTCACATTTAAATAAAAAACCTAACACGTCACATTCCATTACTACATAAAAATGTCCTATTTTGGGATTATTTTTAATTAACAGACAGACATACCATTTTTATTTATTTGCATAGATTAAAAAGTAAACCCTGCTCTACCCTTCAAATAAATCAAAGTGACAACGCGATATCCATCTCGAGACCCTATCTGGGGTCTCCACTAGGGTTGCCCACTACAAAAACATAAGGTTTTTTTATATTTCTATCTATAATACCACCGACATTCAGACAGTCCTTTTAATATTGTTATGAGTATATTCTTTTTTATATTAGTATATAGATCCTCTTTATGGGAATTAATCAGTTATGACCATCCAATCGTGTTTTAATGTCGCCACTTGGTGGCAGCTGTTCCATTTTTTTACCCTATTTATCAGGAGTATTTTCAGCTAAAAATAGTCGTGTGCCATTGAAGGTAATAATGTGTTCAAACAATGAAATATGTACGCTAGACCGACATGTTGTGTAATTGAGCACTGTCAACAGGTTGCTGGAGAAGCGGTGTAAGAGTTAATGAAAATGTTTTGTAAATCATATTTAAGGGAAAATGGTGTGGGAATATTATTTTTTTTTCTGTGTGAGAAGAGTAGCAAACGAGCATGCAAACCACCTGATGTTACGTAATCGCAGCCCAAAGACATCCACAAACACGACCGAAATCCTATCTGAGCTCGAACGTAGATACGTTACTACTCCTGAAGACTAAGAGGTCGCCTCGCTTCAAAGCGTAGCCGGCAACCGTACCTCTGCAACCGAAACACAAGTAACTCTTTACGACAGATTATGAGGAATGCGATGGTACCTCCCCGGTCGAACTATAGTTCTGCCACCTTTAAAATATTTATATTGAAACCTTCTTTTTATTAAAAAAGTAGTTGTCTTCTGATCTAGCTTGTTTTATTTTGTTTTTTTATTGTCACCATAAATATAGAACGAAACCCTTTGAGAAATATATATCAAAAATTGCGTACTATATTTCAGTAGTTCATATCTTTATAAATATTCTTTAGTGCTACTTTAATATACTGATCTAACTTTGCCCGTTGCTTCGCTTCAGAAGTCAATAATACAACAAATTGCAATAAATCATGCACGTCTATTTTTACGACACATGCATATTTCTTACCTCTCTATTTTCTTAGAGCTATCCCAATATTGCCAAAATTTCTTTCTCTGACAACTTTCTATATATAAGAATATTGAGAGGTCACATACAGAAATATAGGGGGCGCTTCGGGCATCATAAACGCCACTGCAAGGATTTAACCAAATACAAAGTTAACGACTTATTCAATTAAACCATCACGGCAAGCTAGTGTTACAATCATATTAGCAATTATATTGCCAAATGACAATAGAAAGTGCTAGGACAGACTATTGAAACAGAGCGGTCCGTGTACCGCGACGCATCCGAATATAATGCGTCCCGAACTAGAACTACAGTCCCTTTTTATAATAAATTCAGGTAAAACGAAATAGGCAAGGCCGATCAGGTGATGTCGTCTGATTCGATTACAACATTTTTCCAATCCACCTTATTTTTACAACTACTCTATTTTTCTTGAGAGCGAAGACATATATATGATATATGAAGAATCAATCTCTTTAAAATTCAGGATCTCATTTAAACAAGTTCAGATGTGCGTTGATCTCTGGGTCCGTCAGTCAACTTCCTCTTTTATTTATTTAAAAAGTTGTCAACCCTAATCTCAACGTATTTTTTGCTCGAATGTAACATATTAGCAATAAATTAAAGGTTTAAGATTGGAGTTTTTCCGGTAGCTGGTAAGTTGTGGAGGTTTTCTCAGTTAAATGAGAGTTAGGTCGCAAGAACGATACGCTAATCCAACATTAAACTTTAGGACAGGTTTAATCATTACTCCCTATCATTCGTTACAAATCTACTTTAAGCCAGGTCTACATATCCACCACTAGTTGTTACTCACGGCTTTGCTCACAAAATGTCGATATAATACGTTTCAATTAGTCATCCATAAAAGAATCGTATAATTAAGAATGCCGATTTTTAAGAAATATTTATCAAATTATGTATTGGTACAGAGCAGTCGTCTAAACTTATATTTTGCAAAAAATGAAAACATGTGTAATTTTATTTAAAAAATTAAATAACGCTGCCCCACAACCACAGTACGGACGCCTGACCCGCGATGTGAAGCGAGCCTAGCGGGCTGTCTGCGGGCTGTACCACTCGCCGTCGTCAACCAGAACCAGCTGATGGACGGCTGACGCAGCGGGAGTTGAGCATGCCGGAGGGATTATCCCAAGCCCCCCCACTTAACAGTGGGCGAGGGCAACTATAGTTAAGCCGGGGTGCAATCTCGAGTTCAGGCCCGGGCAAGGACGGTATACGTCGAGGCCCGTTTTCCCCCGCCCATAGAGGCTGGGACGTCCCCCGATCATGAATAGTATACATTTATAATTGGCGGTTCTCTATTATATATAGGACTGATAAGGTGGCAGTAGAACTCCTTCGCTAATAGTATACATTTATAATTGGCGGTTCTCTATTAAATTTAGGACTGGCAAGGTGGCAATAAAACAAATTTTCAAATATTATGCATTTATTGTTACAACATAAAACAATATTCGAAAACAATGACCATACCATCAAAAAACAAATCCCAAAAATCTTGTACAGTTTGATAAGAAAATACTATTTCAAAATGCAAAAGAAATGCAATAGGAATGATAAAGCTTAAATAAGAATTGAATTTACAACAGATTGCGACATCTCTGGGTACAGATCCAGAGATTTTTATGTTGGAAAAATAACAATCGAGCATGCAAACCACCTCATGTTAAGTAGGTGTTCTTATATGGGATATAGTTTTATTTTGGCCAAAAACAAGTGGCAAAACGATTACAAATATCTTTATTAAAAGCGAGGCAC
>DWON01010453.1:0-10764 GCA_018251015.1 Phocides pigmalion okeechobee
GGTGGCGGTGGTACCGCCCCGGGCGAGCTCTAACGGCTCTACCACCTTTAAAAATAAACTAATATTAATAATAACTTAATTAACGTGGATGCAATCTTAAACGATCCGGCACATCGCTTTTCACTTAGATCTCACCAACTGACCACAGTATCACTGTTCCACCAGCGAGCATCAAAACACAATTGCTCTCCGGTTATGGATTTAAGAGCTCAGTTCCTCATCATATTGATGGCTCCCTTCAAATTGAATTCATTACCGTTTGTACCGCTCGCCCGTCGAGACCAATTTAACGAATGGCCGATTTTACGTTATATTAACTCACTTGCCTAAGCAAATATTATTTTTGTCTATTTTTCGTCATATTTTAGTATCGAAAAACTACTCGTGATTTTTATACACTCATTGCTTTGATACATAAACATGGACGAAAAATATTTATTTTTCACGTAACGTCCTCAATTTTTATCTGTTTATTAAATTGTTGCAGATTAATCCAGTTAAAGCTTTTGACAGCGCAACTTTAATTATATATTGTTAATCTGTGATAAGCTATCGCCTGATGGTAAACTTCCAATCTCTCACAGAGGAGTCCGGGATCCGAATCCCTGGCACGCATTTCTGATAAATCTATGTACGCTTATTCCGAAATTATGAATATTTGCGAAAAAATTACGCATGCAGTGACGGTAAACAACGTAAACAAACCTATGAAAAAATTTCATACGTCTTCAAAAGTATTAAAAATATACGTTTTTAAACTAATATTATCGCGGAATTAATACATTTACCTACTCGTATTAGTGTACATGAATTAGTTAATTACTATACATGAATATATGATTCATGATTGAACTCGAAATTTAATTATATATATTTTTTATATATTTTAATTATATATATATTAAATGTAAATGGTTCGAAACATCGACAATACATATTACCTGTTATATGATAAAATATAGGTCATGATTATTCTAAAGGTGTGCTATTGTACAATACAAAGTAAAAATATAGCCTTTAAAAACGAACTTTCCAAATCAGTTAATAAAACGGAGTCATGCTGATGTAATTATTTTATAAAAAGCTATCTAAACTTAGATTTTAAGTCGTAAGTCATACAAATATAATATGTTACAAGAGAGAGAATTTCATCTGTACTAAACAGATGAAATTCTCTCCATTGGTGGTCAAAATACTAGTCCCATCGGGAAGGAATCACCGCCACACTCGTAATCCGTAGTGAATCATCGTGTTTCAATTGAGAATGTGTTTGTCGGCTACACTTACAAGCAAGGCGACCGTTGTGTAGAACTAACGACCTATTTGAGAGCTTACACAGACACGCCGCTACTCCTCAGGTCTAAGACAGCCTCGATTGTAAATATAACCGTCTCTCCTACCAAAACACAGCGTTTAATTAGTTAGATAAAATGTTCTTGTTATTGTTCTAGATCAAATCTAATTACGTAGTATTTTTCGTGAACGTTTCCGCAAGAGCTCCAACATCCTGGCCATGATTAAGAGACGATTTGACTGTATATATTCGAAATTTCGAAAAATTCGAAACAAATGTAGTCATACACATATTGTTTAAAAGTTAAAATTAAAAAATTAACACTTTCCTTACTTACTTAATTTTGGGCGCGACGCGCTTGCGGCTCCTATACAACTGTGTTGTATCTTGTATGGATTACGAGCGAACAATAGTACTGTTTTTACGTCAGCGCTACAATACTGGGGGCGGACATTACGTCTGTGTATTCGTAGATGATACACAGATGCTAAAAAAATCTAAATTTTCTATAATTTGTCGGCGTATCTTCAGTCTAATCAAACAAGCTCCAGTTTAGTGCCGCCACCCGCAATACTGACCCGATCATGTATGTCCGCGCCGCAGTCAAAGTGTTAAAAGAAAAATGAGTCTTTGTTACTTAAATAAATGACTATTATTATGAAGACAAAGGCTAGTGTAAAATGTTTCAAATACTAAACCCGTTTGCCAGTTGAACTAAACAATGTTATTCTGAACTACATTGAAATTGATATAAAATCGCTCGCAGCATGAGTCTCTTCGGTTTGACGAGTTAAGCGGCTTACAGACATAACCCACCTGTAGAACGCATTTATATTAAAATATTCACTCACTTTTACTTTAAGATGTCGTGTATTCTTCGTTGATAATATCAATCACATACGTCGTATATTTGAAGTAGTCTTTTATATTTGTTAAAGAAAATAAGTAACACTTTATTTTGACAAACAATTAGTCTCACGTTTGATTGAAGCTTGTGCCAATAGGGCTGGTTCATATCTCAGCACGGGATTGCGGCTAGCATTCTTGACACCATGCTGCAATGGCACGGAATCCCTTGAGATTGTTCAGGTGAGACTTTGACTATCATTGGTTATAAGATTTTCCTTATTGTAATTTACATATTATGTACTAATGCCCTGATTAATAACACTTCACCATACTGGTCTGACACGCAGGTTCCAGGTCGGATTCCCGGCCAGGCAGACAAATGAATGTTCAATTTACACCATCCATTTTCCATGAATCAAATAAGCATATTCTTATTGTACTTATTATAATAATATATACAAAATATATCACAAATAAAGAAATAGTAGAGGTGTGAGGGCATAACAGAACGTCATGTCATTTACTGTCACGTCGTACAATTCCATTTTACCACCAAGACATAGCAATAGGTGTCATCAAGGACAAGATTACGATTGTATATAAAAGCTGTGCAAAAAGTTCGCCAGACAGTCAAATGTAGTAAAAAGAGTCCAGTGGATATTCATATCGGTACACCCGCATAGCGTTCTACAGGTGGATTCAGTATGTAAGCGGCTTAACTCGTCAAGCTGAAGAGAAGCTTTCTGCGAGCGATTTTGCAAAAGCTAAACTTGGGTTACTCGTCAAAATAAAAAGATGAGTTATGTCAAGCGACACCCGGATGGAACGAAGTTCGTTTCGATTAATTAGTGAAGGAATTGTAATAAAAGTTTATTTCTTTTAATTTATAATAATATGCTTTTTATTATTAACAATTATAATGTAATATAAACTTAATCAGTAGGCTCAATTTTAGTAATAATTGCCTTGTGGTAACTGAAAACACTGTCAGGATTCATTGTTGTTATTATTCATTATGAACAAGAAACCTGTATATACTTAATAAAAATAGTCGTCCCGACACCACACTGTTCAATGCGAAATAGAAAGACGGAAAAGAAACGAAAATAACTGGCTTGCTTTCCATGAGATAGAGAGAGACAGACAGAGAAACACGAGCACGCCGCAAAAAGTGTCGTTACAACTTTTGGTCTTAAGTTTTCCGTCTAGCCCCGTTTCACAACGCGCGATAAGGAACTTCGTTTCAAATATTCGATAGTTTGTAATGACGAGCGATATTAATATGACACCTGATGATATCACTATAATATTCTAAAGGTGGTAGAGCCGTTAGAGCTCGCCCGGGGTGGCACCACCGCCACCCTCATAAGCCGCCGTAAAGCAACATGTTCTTCATGTATTGTGTTTCGGTTGGGGAGGTGTGGTTGCCGGACGCACATTATTGGAAGCGACCATCTCAGTCCTCGAGAGTTGAAACGTATCCGCATCCATCCTTAAATAGAACTTCTGCTCTACTTGAGATTGGACGTGGTTGTCCATGGGCTGCAGTGACCACTGAACATCAGATGGCCTGCATGCTCGTTTCTTACTCTTTTAAAATAAAATAAAAAAACACAGACATAATGCCTGCACCAGTCTTGTAGCGCCGACGTAAATACAGCACTTTTGGTCGCCCGTAATCCATATAGATTTGGACGTACAATATAGATGTGTACCAGTCGCAAGCGTGCTGCGCTGCGTAATGAATAGCAGTGTTTTACGACGCAGGGAAAGTGTATTTATCATAATATACAGATCACTAATATCAATAGTTTGTTTACACGGCTATGAGGCATATAATAATTGATGTATATTATCTATACAATAAGAAATGACATTTGGTTGATGAAAATATATTTGTTTTTCGACAAGCGCTTGGTATGCACAGAATACGTTTATATGTGCAGGAATAATTTTTAAAAACCATTTTTGTATAGATTTATTATGAGAAGTAAAAATCTCAATCATCCCTTCGTTACTTGGGCTGCTTGCTTATTATGGCTTATTTCTATGTTTGCTCTAACATGGTCATTGCTTATATTCTTCTGTAAGTATGAATTGTTCATTTGAAAGCGTTTTGATCTCAAGCTCTTATAAAGTAACTACGTTAGAACTCTTTGTGTAAATATTTTCCCTTACAATAATAATTTCTTTTACACCCTTTAAATGATAATATTGCAGCGTGCCGTTGCTGATACAAGGTGTGACGCGCAAAAGATGTGACTATGATTTGTCCCCAGTGGAATCACTAAGGAATGTGGAATTACCATCCTTTAACTTACCTGTTACAAATATTTATTGTAAAGAACCATCTCAAATAACTCCAATGAACTTTTCAAAAAGAACATCTAAATAATACAAATAATCCCTTGTTTTTAGGTATTGGCGATATGTTACTTTTAACTGGAACGGATTTAGTAAATGCATTTACACTCCTCTCAGGATTACTTATGTTTCCTACAAATGTATTTATATTGTATTCAATTGCGACAGGCAGGACTATTGAGTAAGAAATTATTATATTATATTTGATGCACAATTTTTCCTGTTTACCAACTTAATTTTTTTTTGATTGCAGTCACAAAGCCAAGGTTATCTGTTGTCCGTTATGGCTTTCAATATTTTGGATAATAATTATTAATATAATCGGTGTTATTTTGTGCATTCGAACCATGACTTCGTGTCATGACATCATTATGAAGAATATATACAGTGGTATAAAATTTTATAGGACTATACCCAAATACAAACATGTTGTTGATAATTTACAATGGTCTTTAAAATGTTGTGGGGTAAATATGTATAATTTTGCTTAAATTGTTTAGTTATTTTTTAACAAAATACATGAATAAATATAAATAATTATCAATATTAATTTACAGCTAAAATCTTACAAGGATTGGTTTGATTTGGAATGGCATGATAAAATCCGTGATTATGAATGGGACTTAACTAATAAACGAGATACACATAGAAGAGAATCCTTTAAGGCTGAAACGGACAGTGTACCTTTCAGGTCTGCTAATTTTATATTGATTGCGTTTCAATTACATTGCCCAGTAATCCAGTAGTCGCAGATCTAGTAACAACAACAAATAACTGGGAATTTATTATAAAATATTTAGTATGTCTACAATATGATTTCTAGGGGCTGATTAATTTCTATAAGAGTTCTTCATTGTAATACTTTCTATAAAGATATAAAAATTAAAGACATTAGAAGCCTCAAGTCTTCCATTATCTAATGAGAATTAGTGAAACACGTTAACTGATGAACTCGCCCAATAAAATATTTTGGATACAGTTTTATACATCGATTTCATGTTGCTGAAAGTTCTAATTAATGAGTTTCTTTGCATATAAGTATGTAATGCTATGGGAAAAAATCAGAAACGAAATGATACGACAGTAATTACGCAACACGTTTGATTTAAATGTTATTGTATTACTATATTTGGTTTTCAGTTGCTGTAAAAGTGGATCTTGTATATCAAATTATTTAAAAGAATTGGGAACATATTCAATAAATACAGATGGATGTGGTGATTTTATGTATCGCATTGTTATGATCTCTATGAACGCCCATTTGATTTTATTTTTATCAATTATTATAATTGAGGTACTTTTGTGCGTTATGATATTAATATAATACGATATAAGTATTCTGACACCAAAATTAATAATTTTAACGAGGACTGAGAAGGAGAACTTGGATGGAATTTCTCACAATAATGCTTAGTTGGATAAACTTGGATAAACATATATAACACGATAAAAATCTTATATATGTATAAGTCATCATTTAATATTTATTGAATATTTTATGTTTGATAGGCTTTACTACTGAAATTCATATGTATTAATACAAACGAAAAATATGCTGGAGACTGTTACGGAAACAAGAGAGTTAGTGTGCGTCACATAATGCCAATTAATGACGATTTTGATGCATCTAGTGGCTCATATACATTTCAACAAGAGTATGGTGATGACACGGCGGCTCTTTCTAAGTTTGTAAACGATAGTTATGAGAAATAAAAGGTTTAAATTCTATAATATTTTTTTGATTGTAATAATATAGTTAATATGTTGGCTAAAAGCCTGTATGTCGCAACAATGAAAAAAAATCTAATGACATTGACGTGAGCACAAGGCATAACGTCCAATAAAGTGAATTACGGGAAATTCATTCACTTAGGTTATTAGATATTTATATTTTATGGCATATTTGTTTTCATCATGATTTTTTCGTAAACTGTTGCATTTTATACTATGCCTATGAACTCAAACTTTTAGACAATATTATTTTGTTTTTCTTTTAGACATGGTGTTTTTAACGGTGTCAAATTGGGTTAGAGTCCGTGGTCCTGATGAGTTCTGGAGAAAAAGAAGGATTTTCAGATTAGCTGCGCATTACATCGGTCGTCGAAGAAACCTTTACTCAGTGGCAGTACGTAATGTTCATCGTGCTTTAGTTTACGCAACCAAAGCGCGAAAATTAAAAAAAGAAGATATGAAAGATCTTTGGACGGCAAGAATAACAGCCGCATGCGAACAACATAATATATCTCCCTTTACACTCAAAGAAGGCTTGGACAGATCAAATATAATGTTGGATCGTAAATCTTTATCTGACTTAGCCTCATGGGAACCACGGACATTTGAATGCCTCGCTGCAGTTGCGAAAAACAAGCTGGATCTGGATGGTTTTAAGGATAATGATAAGTCGCCACCTACAGGAGTTAATTTAAATCTTAAGGATGTGATGTTAGATGCTTGGTTGAAGGAAAAGAAAAAGTAGATTTCAATTTATAGAAATAATATATTAGTTAAAAATCTATAATAAATATTAGCCTAACATTATCTGTTTGTTTTACTTAATGCTTCAATGTTTCTCTTTGTTTTCCTTGGTAAATCATTTAGTTTCTTCAATATATACAAGTTTTCTATTTTCTGCTTTTTTTGTCTTTCCATTTCTGACTACCACTTCATGCATTTTTCACTAAAACATTGAAGATTGTCTACTGACAATAATTTAATGCTCGATTAAAAGGAAAGAAAAGGTAGATTTCAATTTATGGTGATAATATATTTGTTAAATAATATACAATAAATATTTTGCCTAAAATTATAAGTCTTTGTTTTGTCTAATGTTTCAATTTGTTAATTCTTTTTTCATTTTCTTGGCTAGTTCATTTTGTTTCTCCAATATGTAAAGGTTCTCTATCTTCCGCTTTTGTTGTCTTTCCATATCTCTAATGACTCCTTCATGCATTTTTTCTCTGAAAAATTTAAATTGTGTATTGTTGATGATTTGGTATATTTTTAATTTATAAAAGCATTTTGTTTTTTTATGTTAAATGAGGTGTGGAGAAATATTTTGTAGGGACCTAAAGAAAAATTCAGGGCATTCGATTACAGCTTAACATTTTCACTGCAGCATGCATATTGCTTCTTTGCTTCAATAATGTGATAGTTTGAAAACTCAAGTTTTTATTTTTATTTGATAATTGAATTCTCCATGTTTGATTTGAGGTAGCTAAAGCTAGCTTAAAAAATGCTCCACTGTAAAATTGTTTTTTTTTTTAAGATAACACGTCATTGAAGCAAAGCGATATATTGCTTCGAGTCATTGTTGTGGGAGTTGCGGGAGTGAAATAATTTTAAAAATGTACTTTTTAGTATCCATATACATTTTGACATACACAGGCATTTGGTTGCAGTCTTTTAATGCCGACCTAAATACAGAACTTGTGTTTGCTGTTAATACCTTGATTGGAAGAAACAATTGTATAATAAGACATACAATATAATAGATTATTATAGGCACATGCCCATAGTAATCTATTACCTACATACCTGGCCATTTATTATCACTTTAATCGTAAATATTCTCACGTTTTTCATAATCTGTTTGGTGTAATGATTACCACACTAGACTACATATTCAAGAGTTTTGGGGTTGTTACCTGGCTATACCATATCCCAATTATATTATGAAGTTAGATAGATACTTATCTGTTCTGTGCGTCCTCTGTAGACAGGGAATTCTAGTAACAGTTTAGTTATTTACCACTTTACCTGTCTGCTTGCTGTTTCATGTGAACGTAAGTCACTATACCGGCTGTCACTGCGCAAGATGAGCCTAAAACTAACTTTGACGTTATGGAGGACATGACAGACCTTTTGTGTAACGAAATGTTCTCACTTATATATTCGTGCCTAATTAAAAGATTTTCGTCATTTATCTAATCAAATCAAAAATACCTTTATATTGTGTTAAGTACCTATCCTATCAATGTCATTGTCATGCTACAGTTGACATTGACAAATGACATGACAATAAGAGTTAAATATTTAAGTGAAGCAGTAAGGTAAGTATTATCAATATCCAAAATTGTTTTTTGTTCAAAAACTAGCTCCAAAATGCTCTGTAGTAAAAGCTATTGGATTTAAAGTTATACTAACTATCACAAAACGATAAAATAAAGAGCTCATCAGTGAGTTGTCTATGATTACCAACAGATGCGATAAGTGTCTTTTACTTTTCATCTCTCTCATATGCTTAATACGTATTCCCTTGTGGTCAATAATTATTTAGTACTGCTACATTTCTATGGTTTTTATTCACATATTTTCATTTTTTTCCAAATAAACCCAAGTTACACTTTTGGGTATAATAATGGGTCTTGAACTTACTTTAAATTTAATGAAGTTTGGGAATTTGTTTATTTGTTCTATAAATAAATAGTAAACTAAAAGTTAAGTAAAATAATTGCAGGGTTTCGATAGTTATTTTAATAATATAAACAAGGAACTTTATAAATATGTTTATTAGGTTTAAATTCGGAATTATTTACAATAAATTATTCAAAATCATATAATTATATATATTATTCTTCTTCATTCGCTAATATAATATGTATAAACTTAATAATAAATATACACATTGTCAATAATTACGTAGATAATCTCGGCAAAACACATCCATCCAAGATGATCACTCAAAGTAGATGTATATATAAATAAAATTTTGATAATTGCTTTATTTGGAGACTATTTTTGATACAAACATGTTATTATAGAGAATTTTATTAATAAAATGGAAAACTCGACGAACATAAATAATTAATGTAAAACAACCTTCTCCACAAATTCTAGCAAACGTACTTATAATAATTATAATCACTGTACTATACATACCTAACATCTAACAGTTTTTATTTAGCGCTTTAAAAGTATAAAAGTGGAAAGTTCAAGAAGTTAGTAGAAAAATCATCTCAATGTAAGTACACCATTACAATTTACGAAATAGTTTGTATCGTATGTAAATTGTAGAAATATGTACTTTTATACATTACTGTAAAATTTGTAAATTGTATAAATAAAAACGTCAACAGCCTATTTATAAATTAAATAGAAATGTGTCTAACATTTTATAATATCACTGAGAGTTTCAAATCACATCACACATTTGTCCAGGGTTTTTGTCTGTAGTGTCTTTTCACCACTTTATTAGAAGCCTTCGGGCTCTTTATTGTCTTTTTCCAAAATTTTCTTGTATGGCACAGCTACCTGCCGCAGTTATCATAAAAACTTGCAGATCCTCGATTGGGAATTTCTGCAAATTCGCGTTTTGGTGTACATAATTTGCTGCTGAAGTCAACGTTTCGTTTCCTATAAGAAACGTTCTTGTTTGATTATTTTGTTCACAAATTATACGTCGATAGGAAACAGATATGAATATCTACATTATATTCTTTCCAATATAATTATGAACTTCAACATCGTCAAATTAAGGAACTTCACCAAGTTTGAGGTGGTATTTTAGAAGTGTATCATTTATGATGTATTTTATTGATTTTATAAGAAGCATCCTAAATGTCGTAGCCACGTTACAGTACTTATATATATGTATATTATAAAAGTTTTGCAATAATAGCGTGTAATTATCTCCTCAATTAGTAATCTAAGGTGATAGAGGTTCATAGCCGAAGTTCACATCGGTCTCAAATATTTCTGCCTTATAATATTAAAATGTTTAAGAAAATTACGACGTTCTATTAAAGCTCAATGAGCATGTAATAACGTGAAGAGTAACAACGAAAATAGCAGTGTATATGTTGATGGAATCGTTTCGCAGCTAAATGTAGTACTGTGACGCTAAAGAATGCACTTCCTCTTGAGCTATTGTCCTGTTCTCAATAACATAGGGTTTTCTATAAATATTTCTAAAAGTGCTGTTTTCAATGGTGATATGCTTAATGGAAGTAAGCTTTTCATTTCCTTATTGGATAGGGTTGAATTTATAGGTAATAAAAGTAGCAGATGAATTTTATTGAGACGAACAATATTTAGAATAATGTTACTGTAATTATTAATGTAATATAAGAAGTGGCTCGTACCCTCTTCTAGGGAATTCCATTTGATCGACAAATACTGATTTGACATACAGCCTGTCGTTACACCAGAGAATGCATAGAGATCGTGGTTCCAGTACATTCATATCATACTCCCACGATAACTCCACCTATAAAAATGGAAAAATATTTATTTCTTCTGTGTGTGTTTATAAGTGGTGG
>DWON01010454.1:0-10764 GCA_018251015.1 Phocides pigmalion okeechobee
TTATTTAGTATATTGGTTACACTTTCCCCAATCGTCATTTATATGATATCGATAAATGTCTTTCGCAACATTATGCGTAAAGGCGCTGGGTGCACGCGAAGTGAATAAAAGCTTGACGGTGAAAGGGTTAAGGATGGTTATAAGTAGTAAATGGGCAGCAGTGTCTGTCTCAATACTTTGAGTTTTTAGGACGGAAGCGGAGATATCCGAAACGGAGTTCTTAAATAAGGTTTATCGAATGCGGTAATGTCAAATGAGACACATTAAAGAAATGTAAAATAAAGGTATTAGAGCTCGCCCGGGGCGGTACTACCGCCACCATCATAATCCGCCATAAAGCAACATGTTCTTCATGTATTGTGTTTCGGTTGGGGAGGTCTGGCTGCCAAATACAAATTGGAGACGACCATCTTAGTCCTCAAGTGTAAGAACGTATCCGCTTCCATCCTTAAATAGAACTTCTGTTCTAGTTACCTACCTAACATCAGGTGGCCTGCATGCCCGCTTTTTATTCTTTCATTATATAAAAAAAAGTTAAAGAGAAATCATAAAAAGTGCATGGATGAGTAAGTTCTAAAGTAACACAGTAAAACAGTACTAGAGGACTGTCTGATGTCGCGCACAGTTGCGTTGCCGCTCCTGAGGATTGAGATGGTCGCCTCGCTTGTTAAGTGTAGTCGGTAAACGCACCTCTCTGACCAAAACATAGCTAATGCTTTACGGCGAATTATGGGCAGCGGTAGGATTGCCTCGGCCAAAATGAAGCTTGATGAAGTTCCGATTTTTTTTAATCTGAATTTAACCTCCGTAATATCCCAAAGAGTATTCAGGTATGACTGCTTGCATAAACGAAGGATTGAGTTTTTTTTTTTACTATAACGACGAGTATTTAAATTTTCATACAACGAGGAAAACAAACTGACAAATTTTTCGATGTCAGTGTCAAATTAGTGTCAAAAACGTTCGGCTCAGCTGATGAGTTGAATAAACATAATATTTATTAAAGAGTATGTTGAAAACAAATCAAAAATGAGCCAACAATTACTATACTGTAGATTTTGTGCGGAACAAAAATCTGGAACGGAGATTATAGACCTCACGTCGAATATTAAAACACGAAAACTTGTAATAAAAAATATGTTGGCGTGTAATATTTCTTGTGTAGATTTTTGTAACAAAGATCTATCTGAAACCATATGTATGTCGTGTTTAAACACTTTAAATGTATTAATTGAGTTTCTAAATAAAGTTAGGTTGTCGCAAGTGATTCTAAGCGATGTATGCAAGGTTTACAAGACCGAATATTATGAGCTTCCTGAGTCTACTTTCAAGGAAGATTGCTGTGAGTTTGATCCTGAAAATGCTATGAGAAAGGACGAAAACACTAGTTCTACCATTAAAGTGGACGTAAATGTTTCTGTCGAAACAATTGAATGTGTTATTGACGAAAATTCAAATTGTTTTGACACCAGTTTGAGAAGTTTTGTAAATGAATCCTTTAATACAATTGGCAATGATGCTAATGTATCTTGGATGTCTTATCCGTGGTCTTGCATACATTGCCACATTACTTTAGAATCAGTTGAAGATGTAAGAGAACATTCCAGAAAGATTCACAGGGTCTGCTATGGTTTTCGATGCGCAGATTGTGATTTGGTCCAAAACGAGTTTGAATTGTTCGTAAACCATGTTAGAGAACACAGAGATGAATTGAAGTAAGTTTTATGACTTTGTAGTAGCAAAGTCACACCGTCCCTGTAGCTACAACACTGCTCTGTAATTCTGGGCACAGTGAGCTTGCGCTTCTACACACCTGTGTTGTGCCAACAATTTTGTATGGATTGTGGGCCAACAAAAGTGCCGTTTTTACGTCGGCGCCACAAGACTGGGGGTGGACATTACGTTTGTATATTTGTAGATGACACAGATGCTAAAAAATACAATATTTCAGTAATTTGTCTGCGTATCTTCAGTCTAATCATAAAGGCTCCAGTTTAGGGTCCCTGCCGCAATACTGACCCAATCATGTATATCTGCGCTGCAGTCAAATTGCTAGTGGGTCTCTGAGTAAGTCGTCACGGCCATCCATCATAAATATCTATAACAAATCTAATAAAAACAGTAGTTCCAACTGATGATCACAGATGTGTTGCTCCTCCTAAGGACTAAGATTGCTTCATACATGTATCTAATATTTAGAATCTGTAATTTAGTTTCTGTTTATGGACATATTTAAAACTTCATTGTGGGAAACGCAAGTGCTGTGTCTTACTTAGAGTAACATACATGCGGCTTGTACATACCTGATGAGTTTATACAAATCGGTGTAGCTTACAGGCGAACACAAGCCCTATGTTTATGTCATCTCTACAATGCTGAGGGCAGACACAACGTCACTATATTCGTTGATGCAACATAGATGCTAAAATACACGACGTTTGTGTGAATTGTCAGCGCATCTCCCATCTAGAGAAAACAGTGTAGTGCAGGGGTGGCACTGTATTGCTGTGTGCATTCTAGTTTTTGTAGTAAACTTGGACTGCAGTGCTTATATATTACATCCAATCAGGATAGCAGGGGGCACTCAACTGGAATTATTTTCTCAAGACTGGAGATACGACGACAATTCCCATTAGTGTAGCATCCATGAATACACGGATGTAATGTCTGCTTTAGTCTTTTATCGTCGACGTAAACACAGCACTTGTGTTTGCCTGTAATCCATACAGATTAGAGTGAAGGCATATTAATAATCCATAGTATGAAATAGCCACAAATATTACTTTTAGGTGGCACTCTTTATTTGAAGTTGGTTACAGATGCCCCTCGGGTACAGTAACACACACTATGTGTTTGAGGAAGTGCCATCTCTACATCTACTAACAATATGATGGATAGCTAAAGGTGCAGGCTTATTTAAATTTGAGGCAACCACCTCACAAGCAATGCGTCTATGAAAAATCTCTGATAAGATTCTTGTTTGGTAAAAAGTCAGTTACAGATGTTCATGGGCTCTACTTATCACTTACCGTTGGGAAGACTGCATACTTGTTTATTACTTTTATTACATAAATAAAGATCAAGGTATCATTCGCTTGGGATACCTATCATTTTATTAGCATAATAACTTCTTTTCAGACATGTCTGTGCATACTGCAATCTCAAACTAGAAGACAGTAGTGAATACATGCACACACACAATAATAAATGCCGTTACTGTGGGGACATGTTCCCCGATGCTGAGAGTTTGAACAAGCACCTTTCTAAATATGCCAGCAATCTGGGAAATGTAAAGGACAAAATATCTAAACCCAAAATATTGGCTTTAAAAGAGTTATTGTGTAATGGTGTAGAGATTTATGAACCTAATTACTCGGAATCATGGAAAGATTATCCGTGGGTATGTAAATATTGTAACACAAAGTTTCCGGACCAGAATGTGCTGAGAAATCATGCGAGAGAGGTGCATGGTAAATGTTTTGGGTTTAAGTGCATTGATTGTGCGAAAACCTCAGAAGGATTTGGAAGTTTTATTGAACATGTGCGAGCACATAGGCCTAATTTGATGTGAGTAATCATTTACATTGTTTCAGACAAGCTAATAATACTAAATAACATTACAGTCAAATGTACCAGCTTGATTCATATATTTTTAGTTATTCTTGCCTGTCACATATCTTTGGTTTTACAACGTTGTGAATCTAACAAATTAATGACTCTTTACTATGTACTGTGTATTTAAGATTATCAATTTTTATTTGCCAATATTTTGAAACAGTTCCATGGCTTGTGGTCAAGCTTTAACTCTGGTTAATGTGTGTATCCATTATATAGTAAAACATATGAATTCCGCAATTATATTACTTTTAAATTATTAAATTGTTTTAAAAGTTAAGAAACACTTTGTGAATCCATTGTATGCCACAACAGTTTCTTCTATACCTAGTTCTCAAAGGTGTGTTTACTTTACAAGCTACAAAATAAGTTTGATTCAAATCAGTCAAGTAATTTCTAAGTAGTGCTGATACAGATTGTTGGACATTTAAAAAATTTGTTAGTAAAGATTTTCCTAAAAAGTATTTTTTATAAATATATTGTACCTTCATTTTTTTATGTCTTTTTAGGTATTATTGTCAGTACTGTAACTGCAGAATAGAAGACACAAAAACAGACATAGTCCACATGAGCGGGCATTTATCCAACAACTTACGTTGCCAAACTTGTGGACACATTTTCAAAAATGATGTTGACCTCCAAAAACATATATCTGTTTACAATCCACCGAAATTAAAACGTCTCTTTAAACGGAGACATGGACTCACCGCAGATGATTTGACATGTAACATTTGCCAGAAAGTTTCTAAAAATGTATCGATCCTCCGGGCTCATAAAAAGTTGCATACAGACAGACAGAGAGACTACACCTGTGATAGGTGCGGCATGGCCTTCTTCACCAAAGGTGCATTATCAGCTCATAAGCTAATCCATGAGAATCCGGAACCTCAAATATGTTTAATTTGTAAAAAGAGTTTCCTCACATTGACAAGGTTGAAGAAACATTTGAAAACCCATAACGGAGTAAAGCCATTTAAATGTACGGAGTGTCAACGGTGCTTTAGACTGAAGGATCAATTAAAAGGACATCTTATTACACATACAGATTTACTGCCCTTCCAATGTCAGTACTGCGAGAAGGCATTCAAACACAAAAATGTTTTGAAAATCCATGAGAATCAGCACACCGGAGCCAGGCCGTACTCCTGTGTTTTGTGCAACATGGACTTTGCTAATTGGTCGAATTGTAATAAACATATGAAGCGGAAACATGGGACAACGTTGGCCAAGAATGTATTGACTCCTCAAGGAAAGGTGCCATTAAACCCTAAGACAGGGAAGCCGAGACAGCTCAGAGATTTTGAAACAATAAAAAAGTGGGCGGAGACGATCCTGAAGCCTTGTAAAAGGGGGAAGAAAAGTAGCTAAGGTTATGAGAAGCGGCTACGCACATTGTTTGACATTATAATCACTTGATCGATGCTGCTGATATAAAACTACTATAAATAGGACAAGTTCACATTGCGCAGAGAATTGCGATCGGTATGTAGTAATGCGGCCAGCGTTCATGGCACCATGCCGCATAGGCACGGGACCCTTTTAGTTTGTTGAAGTTAGGCTTCTTGTTGAAGGTTGCTTACATCGAGTCAGCGTTATGGCACTAAACTGAAGTTCTTATATCTACATTGCAGATGCGCCAATCATTCACAAGAATATTGTATTTCTTAGCATCCGTGTAGCATCTACGAATACACAGACATAATGTCTGGCCACAGTCTGGTTCGCTCAAAGTCTAACGTAAACACAGTTGTTATGTCTCCCGAAATCCATATAGATTTGTACATACTCAGCGGGTGTGTACAAGTCACAAGAAATACACAGTAGTTGTATATCCCGCAGGGAAACTGTTAAGTTATTCTATGTTAGGTTTGTAATTATGAAACAAATAATTGTTATAATATAAGAAGATATATATTTATTTTAAATGTCAATATTATGTTAACTTGTAAATTGTTATTTTAATATTATGTAGTTGAGTTTCTAATATATGTATAATTACGTTGTTGTGTTTAGTTTTTTTATATTATGACCCCAAAGGTAACCCAAACAGGATCGCATAATAAATAGTCACTACTGTCCATTGACATCTGTAACTGATCCGACGTAAACACAGCACTTGTGTTCGCCCGTAATCCATTCGGATTTGTCCGTAGAACACAGGTGTGTACAAGCCACAAGTGCGTTGCGCCGCGCATTACACAGCAGTGTTGTTAGCCGCAGGGAATGTGTTAAAAGAAACTCGTAAACAAACGTAAGAAGTGTGTTTATTTTTCATAAATATAAGCTTTTTAAGAACATAAGATTGAATCTAATTTTAACAATAGATAGAGCAAAACAAGATCACAAATTATCACAAACTAATTAAAAACATTTTACAGTTGATTTTCAGTTTCATAATTGCCTATTTTTAATTTTTATCACAGCTAAATTAAATATCAAATAACCACAATTATTTATTAACAAAAATAACTACAACTTTCATTAACAATTTAAAATATTTACTTGGATCATATCATATTATTGGATAATATCATATTATTCAGAATGTATTTGAGTATTGTATGCATACAATTGCATTTTTAATGACTGCTGAAAATACAGAAAAATAAATAAAAATAATACATTATAAATAATATTTTAAGATTAATAACTTTGCTATCCCCCAAAAGATGGCGCTACTAGTACTGTGAAAATATTTGCATTGACAGTGATTAAAAAAAACATAGCATATGTAATATTGTACTGAAAGATACGCTTGATAACAAAATATTTTTGACAATAATCGTAAGAGGAAATTTGGAAGTTTAAATGACCAGAATTTCGTTGACTTATGGAAAGTAACATAAGAACCACTAGGTGGCGCTAACGTTGAGCATATTCTAATATCATACGCAGATTTTAGCGAAAAGTTAAAGCATTCGTTGGAATCGTCAACAACCCGAGGGTCACCGATCGGATAAACACTTGAATTAACAAAGGGACATAGGTTCCCCCTGCATGTTCTACCTATATAATGGTGAGGACTCTGATGAACTGTTTGACTTGGTGTCTACATCATCCACCACTCTCTCTTTTCTTCACCTCACAACTTGCTGATGGTTGAGGTTCCATTTGTATCAACTGGGTTCGTAGCACTCCTTCAGCTCAGTTTGCGCGTCATTTTCTTCTTCATACATTAGTGCAAAATGTGAAACGGACTTCCTGCTGAGCTTTTTTATTAAACGCTGACATGGGCCTCTTCAAAAAAAGGTGCAAAGAGAGCTCCTTTTCAAAGCCGGCGATGATACTTCTCCAATGATGCTAATGTCCAGGCTACGGTGACTTTTCATCAGGAGACCAAAAGGTAGACTTTTCGCTCGGATTATTTATAAAAAAACAGCAATGTAATTTTACAAAATCCTTAATAGATAATTGTCATATTCTTACCTGCTTAAATAAATATACCTATGAACTATGTCCCTTAATAACCCCCTTAAGGTTTTATAACTCTATATTAGTTTGATCATCTTAATATCTTAAGAATATCTGTTTTTTATTACAATCTGTATTCTTTATAATACTTCTTTTTTCTAATACTATACATTGATTGCTAAAACACGCTCAATATATATTTTTTCACAGTAAATCTCGTACCAATGACGTTTATTTAAATATTTACAATGAATTTTAACGACCTTAAAGGGAATAAAGACAGAAATTACGTAGTGAATAATTCTATATCTATGCAATATTTATCAATAGATTCTTGTCGTATAACATTTTTTTAATTCCAAAAAAGTTTCTTGTCTGTGTGTTAGCGAATGTATTGGATTTACGTGGACCCCTGAAATCGGGGGCCCTGGACACGTGCCCGTGGTCTCTGGCAAATATGAAATGATGTATGATAATTTTATGAACACTGCGAATTATAAATTACAAAATATTATAAACTTAATATTATATTATTTGAAAAATATGAAATAATAAAGAATATATTTACAACGATGAAAATCTTAAAACTAATTACAATAAAAACCTAACCTAAACAATTTAAAGGGAATCCGTGCCCATGCGGCACGGTTCCAAGATCACTAGCAGCATTCCCGCTTTGAATAGCATTTCTATTATCCGTATTGCAAATATTATTGAACAACTAAAATAAATATTTAGTTCAAGACATGTAGTGTTGTTTTTTTGTCGAATTAAAAAAAAAAGACGAATGTAGAATATATACATAGGTTAGATATGTATGTACATTATATTATTTATATGATATGATTGTTATAATATTAATACACATTTATGAAAGTAAGATAATAAATACTTTGTGCGTTCAGTTTCCTTTTACGTACTTATAGCGCGCATTAAAAGTTTTTTTTTAGTAGCTCTGTTTTTATATACAAATAAAATGAAATCGTAGTATCTGTCTGTAATTTTGTTCTTATTTACAACAATCGTAATCTAAAATATAACCGATTTCAATGTAATTGCTTCTCCTTTTTTTAATATAAAGAAATAAAAGTAAATCGTACTTTTGTCTAAAATTTCGTTCTTGCTTACAATTTTCGTTGCTTCTCCATTTTTAATGTTGAAAGTAGCAAACGATAGAGGAAGCTATCTAATATTTAATGTTCTCTGCAGCCCATGGACATCTTTAATATTTTTCTTTTAGATTTTAATTGAAGTAAAGGGGAAACTTTTCCTTTGAAATAAAAAAAAAGATTTTCCAAATCGGTTAATAAACGATGGATTTATACGTGGACAAACATAAAAAACATCCGCAGACTTTTCTTTTTTTGAAATCGGGTGAAAATGTTTTAGTGGTATATTTTTTAATCTTTCAAGTAGTTTCTAAAATACATGTATATTTTAAATACATGCTACACACGATACATCCAATATTTAAAAATGTATTTTTATATTACAAAGTGCCTCAATTTTTATATCGAAATAATGTTTTTGATTACAAACATACCGAACGATTAATATATTTTATTTTATGTTAGAAGAGTAGCAAACGAGCATGCGAACTACCTGATTTTAAATAGTCGCAGCCCATAGACATCCACGTACAACCACAAACACGACTGAAATCCTATCTGAGCTCGAACGTAGATACGTTGCTATTCCCGAGGACTAAGATGGTCGCCTCGCTTCAAAGTGTAGACAACCGCACCTCTCCAACCGAAACACAAGTAATGCTTTACGGCGGGTAATGAAGCGATGGGATTATATATAATTCATTCCTAGAATACATTTTTTGTTAATTACAATTATTATCTATAGACATATATAATTAATTATAATTATTAGCTATTTCGTTAAACCTAACTTGTGTTTATATTAAGTACTAGATCTATTTTACAAATTCCTTATCATTAATGGAAGACATATGTGATATTGTTTGTTGTGATCATTCTTGGTTGACCTACCACTAATTATAATTATAATAATTACTAAGTTACAACAATTATTTAGTCCTAAATACAACACGTTCAAGATATATTAATATGTTAGTAGTAAATGTAGATTAACTATTAAGTAAACATGGGTTCTTCTACTTATATCTATGGTAATTATAGTATGTATATATATATATTTTTATTAAATATTTATATATTAAAATTATATATTATATATATATTTAATAAACCCCGAATAATGAAAATTATGATTTTTGACCAAATGTGTCTACTCTATAAGATTTTCACAAGAAACAAATTTGTCGTGCGAGTGAGAGTGTAAAATGAAAATAGTTTTAGGCTTTTTACTAATATTTTTATTACATCTTACGTGTTAGATATATTAGAAATATATTTACAGATTTGATAGCTTTTTCTCTAAGAAGAGAGAGTTTGAGGAACTTAAGGAATTAAATGTATGTTTTAAGAATTTTATAAGTTTCAACGGCCTTATTCCATTCTTCAAAATGAATATAAATAAAAACAAATTAGGGAAGGATGGAATCCAAGGCTAAAAAATTAAAAAAAATGTACTGACGCCTAGCGAACACTATTTCCCAGTTTGATTCATAGAAACAATTAGTCAATAATTAACTCATACCGTCATGATTATGAATGACTTGGTAATGTATAGAAATGACTTTTGCATATCGTAGTTAGTATAAAATTAAGAAATGTTGGTAACAGAAGGACTACTATTAGTCCCTCTTATTTCAATAAAATCAATCAATTCCAAAGGAAATCGCAATCGAAATCGAAATTAAAAATCGTAAATCGAAATGGAAATCGATAATAGAAATCGAAATCGACAGCTAAAACATTATAAATTATTTATGCAAGAAAAGTAGCTGATGTTAAGTAGTCGCAGCCCATAGACATCCACGTACAACTACAAACACGACTGAAATCCTGTCTGAGCTCGATGGAGATACGTTACTACTCCTGAGGACTACGATGGTCGCCTCGCTTCAAAGTGTAGCCGGCATAAATTGTTATGTTCTGTCTACGCTTTAGTATTTCTTCGTTAATTAATCCTGGTGTGATTGTCAACAATACTAAAATTAGATGAATGATCCAACCCAAGTAACAAGCCACAGTGAGAGCATAAAGTGGCAATCGTGATGCTGTGAAGCATTACTAGCAGTAAATAAGTGGATGTTTTTTATTTTTAAAACGATTGGTCAATGAGAACAACTATTTTCAGTTTAAAGTTGCATTTTAAGTATTTTGTGCAAAGCTTATAGATGGCGCCACATTACTTTAAGGTAAATATAGAATACTAAACACTTATTTCGAAATTGGAATACCTTTGGTTTTATTTTCATTTTTTTCTTCTGTTATGTTCATAATAAAATTCTCATTTTTTTTTTCAAAAGTGCACTTAAAAGTTTACAGAATTTATATGCCTACTAATATTTATTTCCCATTTTTCAAAAAAAAGTTTTTTTTTAGTTGTCTTTATCTTTCCAAAAGATCTGATAAATGTAGCCATTATAATAAACTTTAATTATAGAGAGAAGGAGACTGCAATAAGAGATTTTATATGTAAAGAAATCTTCGCGATGTCACAAAGATCATTACTGTTTCATATTATTTGTCATTTTTAGTTTAGGTAAAATTATTATATGTTACAATCTTTTTTACATTTGATTAAATAACTAAAACACTAACAACGGCCATTAAAGGTGGTAGAGCTGTTAGAGCACGC
>DWON01010455.1:0-10763 GCA_018251015.1 Phocides pigmalion okeechobee
GGAACCATGCCGCATGGGCACGGACTCCCTTTAGATTGTTTAAGTTAGGTTTTTATTTTAATTAGTTTTAAGATTTTTATCATTGTATATTAAACCAAATATAAAATTAAACCAACCTTCGTATTTTGTGGAAAAATGTAAAGTAAGATTGCTTAGGTCAGGAACAAATTTTTCCTAAACAAGATTAATTTCATTTAATTTTATTTTTGAATAAAAGTCATTACAATGAATTTGAGGACTTAATCAATAATCAAGATCTTTCCTTAGGTTACTTAAACATAATCTAGATCCACTGTAAGAAAAATGGATACAGCTTAGAGTGAAGGGCTTTAAAAATATATTTTCTGTACGATTTATATCTGACAATATTGGATTTTACTACGTAACAGGTATTCCCGATTAACGAAACATCTATTTCGAAACACGATTGAATTACTATATAAAATGTAACTATATAATTTTTCGCCCAATTTACAAAAACAAACTTAACTTATTATCCATCAAAACCTACCTTCTTAGTCACTCTACCTGTTGAGTTTATCATGGACAGACAGATAGACGCCACGGGAGACTTCGTTTTATAATATTTATAGATAAAGTTATCAGTGTTAATTATGTAGCGAAATTGCCCTCTTATGCAGTAAAGATATCATCAGAATTGAATTTATTACCTACAATTTCATCCGCAGTCATTAGTAAGAAAGTAAGTACACATTTCAAAAGGTTTACAGCGGGTAATAATGGGGTTTGGAAGCCTTTGTTTTATCGCGCCTAAATAAAATAAAACTCAGCACTTGCGATTGCCTCTATAATGATAGCCTCTGTAGTCTATAACCTCTAGCCTCTATAGTCATCATTGCCTCTATATTCACACCCACAAACATTTAGACCCAGAATTGTGATATAAATTATTCATACAGATCTCTGCTTATCTTATGTTAGAATCCTACAGCCTACAAGCCTACAGGCTATATGATCTGATCATGGGTGATAGTGATGATCATAACAGTTACACGATTATTACCACCTATGGACATCCACGTGTCCTCAAGCAGGACTCAAGTCTCATGCCTTGCTACTGAGGATCTATGGACACCCTTTTTTTAATAAAAGCGTCAACCATATCTCTCTCATCAAAGAAAAAATAGGATACGACGGATTATGATGATGGAAGTGGTACCTCCCTGGAGAAAATGCATTTACGTACGATTTGGACGACAGCGGCAACTTCTCCTTCTTTTCTTTTCAGCCCGTGTCAGTCCATTGCTGAAGTCGCTACTAGTAGTCTTCATGTTCGCATACTACTCTTTTGAAATAAAAAGTGTAACAATATTCATTGGACTTACCAGCTCGGAGCGCATCCATGGGTACACTAGGGTATGGTATCGAATATGGGTAGCCTTCCTTCCTGAGGGTCTTGGGTTTTCTCCTGGGTCGGTACTTGTAATCTGGGTGCTCCTTCATGTGCATGGCCCGGAGACGTTTGGCCTCGTCAATGAATGGCCGCTTCTCGTCTTCAGTCAGGAGTTTCCACTCTGCACCTGGATGAACAAAGAGTGGATTAGATAAAAGATGTGTAACCAATATCGGGACCAGAATAGCGGTACAGTATATCTTGCTTGTCGTAAAAGGCGCTTCAAAGGAGTTTTCTAGTCCCTTACCACTCCCCATCATGAGTGACAAGAGTGAAAGCGTGACTCCGACGTTGTGATCACGGGAAGAACGTCGATGTGCATAGTCCTATACTGATGTAGGCACAGACCAGAGCCCAAGCCCAGCCGGAGGAACTCTCGCGAGATTATCCCGAATGAGAGGTCATCATCATAAGTTGCCGTTTCCATATCCTGGTGTTCTCTACAAGGACACGCTCAAGATCAAGAAAGCTACATAAAATTGAAGAAGCAAACGATTATGCTGTTCCTTTGATGGTGGTTAGTGACTACTGGCGCCTATAGATATTTTTAATCATATATTTTTTTTCATTTTTCTGTATACCGGGTTCTCACGACTAAGCCTTTTTTTCTTTTAAAATCGTATATTTTTAAATAACCCCTTAAAGAACAGGAGTCCCACTCGTTTCGATCACAGATTCGTTATTATTCCGAAGATGGTGGCTTTGTATGAAAGTGAACTAACAACTACGTTTATCTACTACAAATGGCCTTTATGTCATTCTGTTCGAGAAACTAAGCGCCAGCTTATTTTATTATTTCAGTTTTAATTATCACCTGATTTACTTTAGTTCCAACTATGTATAATTAGACAAATTTGACTTATAACGATAGAGCAAAAAACAGTAAACATTTTCATCGTTTTTGTTGGTGAATCAAGTTCAAAAAACAATATATTTAACATAATACGTAACTATAAATAAGTTCACGTTACCCTAAAATCCTTCCGGAAATTGTCTTATGTGATATTTCTGTGATTCTAACTTATGATAAGACAATGTGACATAATTATTGATATCTTAAACCAGTACTAAATGGAAGAGCTATAGATTCTCATATCGTCAAACAAAATAGAAACTCATTTTGTTTTGTTTTTGTATTGAAAACGAGAATAAGTGAACAAACAGTAGATGAATAAAAACATTTTCTATATCTCTTATTTTATTTTTAATAGACGCCCTCAATACAATCATCACAATAACCATTCGTTGAAATGATTACAAATAAAATATAATATCTTGGTTCGAGACAAAACCTATTAAAAGGGAATGTACAAAAATGAAATTCTCGAGAAATATATTTCAGAAAACTAATCAAAAAGATCCAAACGAAAAAGGAGACAGAATCGGTTTCAACATTGTATTTTCATAAAAACGTAATAATGGTGGGCCTGCCGCCGAGTATCCGAAAGAAGGCATTTATTCCAGATATAAGGAAGGCATTGTAGCCGAAATATAAAAGATCACTAGAGAATACAGCTACAACGGCTTTGTTTACTCAAACAAATGTTTATAATAAACTATTATGTGAAAGACAACGAGAGAAAAGTAATTTGCTCTAACCATCCCTCATTGCGTAAACAATGGCTTTGAATCGATACAATATAATCGAAGGCACGAACGACCTGTCTCCCAGCTCGATTCAAGAGACCAACCCTTTGTCTCCCCCCATTTATAGAAGGCTGTATTCATCGCATCGATACCGTGGAGGGGCGCCACCGGCCATTGAAACAGACAAGACAATCCTGATTCAGGCGGGCATAAAAGCGAAAACAATGTCGCCAACATAGAAAGGAACAATCCGGCCGGAGGACCAACTGTTCTCTCGCTCACACACGCTTATCTTTTCATCGGCAAGAGAGAGACAGACACAACAATGGCGGAAAGCGCCGCCTAATGACGAATTTGCGCTTTTCATTCCGCTACAGAAGTTTTTCCCGGTTCCTCATTATTGTGTCGATACTTCGGGGAGGGTAGTCCCTTTTGTCGGTGGAATGATAAGGATCTTGTACTTGCCAATAATGCGTAACTCAAACGTACTGTTCAGCGATGATGGGCTATGATTTCTCTTCACAAATCTGATGTTATTTCCTTCATAGCAAGTTTTCTGTTGGGACTTTTATTATCTACAATTTCACTTCAATCAAATTTACCTTGTCTGATCAATACGTAACTATCGTTCTCTTGAATCTCGCATAAAGAAGATTCTAAAGCTATCATTTATTTTACAGTATTTATTTTCTGTTACACAACGATTTCTAATGCTAATAACGCTCTCAACACACATGTCAACCGATTCGCCACACATCACTTGCACAACTCGCTAAAACAAAGGGCATTAAGATCAATAAATGCAGTTCCATTCCAGTTGTATTCAAGACAAACAAAAGGGCAAACGAATGCTAAAGCAGATCCTTTCAGAGCAGTGTCCTACTGTATAAATAAGCCTCGCAATTTCCCGTTTTCCAACAACAACACTATACCACTCTATGTCATTCTCTGAGCTCGGTTTCGTTGTCATTGTGCGACACAATGTTCCTGTGTCGTCAGTTCGCAGAGAAGACTGACGCCAAGAATTTTTCCCCAGCATTGTTCCAACTACAACAGATTTGTATAATGTGATGCAAATAACGTCTTAATGACATTGAGTGATATGAATTTACATTAGCAATGTTTGTTTGTATTGTAGAGCAGAAGCTATCGTTAGTGCCTTTGTTAGAATTACTGATTACTAAATTCTAGAACCTTCCATAAAATTCCTTAATAATAAGCAAGCTTATTCTTGAAAATGGTGGTGGAGGTTCTATTGACACGCTTTTAAATCTTCACTTACAAGCGAGGAAACTGTAAAGTCCTCAGGCGTAGCAGAGTGTAATCATAAGATCTCAGATAGAACTTCAATCGCTTAGTATTTAACATCAGCCTGCATTCTGTTTTGTTACTCTTCAAATATAAAAAAGTGATCCAGTAGTCATTAATTAACACAGTAATGAACTCCAAATGGGATTGTATCCTACCTGAACTTAGTTACATTGCTATCCCTGAAGACTAAAAGAAAAAAAAAGGGATTGGAAGATCTCGCAGAAGATTACATTAGTTTAAAACACAGCCACATTGGTCTGCTTCTTTGAGACGAAGGAGAAGATAGAGGTGAGGCGACCGTCAAAGAGTTTTACCATTTTTACTTTCTATAAGAATTTGTTCTTTGAAAAAAGTCCAACCACGTGCACTCTAGATCAAAGACAAAAAGACTAACCAAAAAACAAATACCCATTCTCGAACTATCAACATGAAAGGCCAGGCACAAATAACTAAGTTCAAATTATATAAAAACGACGGCGAGTATTATTTTCATTTTAATTAACAATCAGCTATCGACGCGTGCCGCTACAGTGTTGCCACTCTACAATAATTATTTCCTACAGCCGTTCGTCTAAACAATGGTGACGCTGGCAACATTGAATAATGGTCGTTCGAATAATGGAATGGGAGTGGGTATCGAATAAATGTTGGATCGTTTTGAGATTTTCTTAATACACGTTTTTGATTTCGGATATTTCAGCATTCTGATTTCTATTAAAAACCGATGAAACGTTAGAAAATATTCTCATTGGCAATTAGTAGTATCCTCATAATCCGCCTTAAAGCATTATTTATATTGCGGTTGTCGGCTACACTATGAAGCGAGGCGAACATCTTAGTAGTTCTCAGGAGTAGCAACATCCGACCTCAGATATGATTTCGATCGTGTTTGTGGTTGCATGAGGATGTCTATGGGCTGCGACTACTTCACATCAGGTGGTGTGCATGATCATTTGCTACTCTTCTCGCATAAAAAACTTTGTTCACTGGCAACCATACAATTTAAATACACTCAATTTAATTTAATTTCTATTTTTTATTTATTTAAGAAGAAGAAGACGTAGGGACCGAGCATGCAGATCACCTGATACTCCGTAGTCACTGCAGCCTATAGACATTAACTTGTACGTGATGCTCAAGCAGGACTGTATTCCTTTCTGAGCTCGTACATGATGCATTACTACTCCTAAGAAGTAAGGTCGCCTCTCTTGTAAATGTAGCTGACAACCGCACTCTCCAAACCAAACAGAAGATTTGCTTTACAGCAGATTATGGTTTTAATTTTAAAATGAATTAGCGTTTTTTTTTAGAAATTGCGAAAGAAAACTTCATGAGAAATCGTTTTTTCACCAAAAAATTCACCAAAAGCAGACTACCGACATCAACATTCAGGTGTCTCCAAGTTAGTGGAATCACAAGTAATTCTGTGCTCTGTAAATCTACTAAAGATCTGAGGAACCTTACTAAGCTATATTCGGCCTCAAGTCAGAAAATTTATTTTAAAGCTCTTGCATGTGTGTAGTATAGTTCTTATAGTTCTTAGATGTGTTTGACGAAAATCCGTTAAACTACTTAAAATATTACCTCTATCTTAGAAATTTCCTTCAATAGAGACCATCTATAATTTAGGTGATTATATATAAAATATAAATTTGATACACTAAGCTAATCAGATAACATGTTTGAAGTTATTTTAATTTGTATTTCCTTTCTTTGGTTCGAGTTACATATCAATTTAGTCCCATTCGTAAATATTATTATTTAGTAGTTAAGTTATTTAAAGTTACTTTGCTAGAAAAAGCTAGATGCAACCTCAAAACTGAGCATAAGCGTATAAAGTAGAGTAAGCATAGCTAGTCCCGTAAGTAATGAGAGAACGATAAACCAACGCGACCTGCAACCTCCAAAGGGATATTAGGGACGTTTTACATTACGCACCTTTGTGAGCGTCAATCGCGCACAAAACGGGAGACAAAAAACAAACGGAGTATGTAACATACTCACGTTGGCACAATGCTGCGCGCGACAAAGGACTTTCCTCTCTGCGTTGTATTAAAACGGCCATTGTGCTCAGAATCGGACGAAAATGCTCTTCATTACTCTGAAAGCTTGTGTGCCATGCTACAATGGGGGGTGGAGGGGGCGAGCGACAAAGCCGAAGGAGGGCCACCCTTTCGTCCGGAAAATTGAAATGGTAAGACGTTATTTAGGTCATGATTTTATTAAATCTTAATAGATTCTTTTTTGGATGTTTAGGTATACTTTTATTGCTGCGATTGTATGTTGCGGTTAGGATATATGTATATATCTACGTATTCTACTACATTTACTTAGAAGTAAACAATCTTATTTATATGATTAATTAACTTAACCTTTAACTTTGAATATCGTTAAACGAATTATAATAGAAAGTAACAACTTTTTTCAGATACTTTACACACGGCTATCTGATCTTAAACTGTGCAGAGCTCGTATTATGGTGATCAGATAACTGACAAATGTACACATATATATTTATAAATACATACTTAAATAGATAATTTAACAAGAAATATATCTATATATATACTTAGATCTAAATAGTACACCCAATATAAAAAAATGCTCGTGCTAATGATACAAATATTTGTCGTGAGTGGGAATCAAACCCACAACCTCTAGCCTAGCTGTCATGGTCTCTAACCACTAGAGCAAGAGGCCAGTCTATTAGTCTAAGATTATACTTATCTATTAGAGAAATATATTTGAACGTTTCATACGATTGAAGTCTAATTTAATTGTTAGTTCATCAATTTAAAACCACTCTTTAAATATCGTATTAAACTTTACTGACTTATTAATAAGGAATTTCTTATATAAAAAGGAGAAAGAAGCACGACATCCGAACTCTATTGGTTGCTATTCTGTATGGATACCACCCTACCAGGGGTAATTCACCATGCTGCTCCAATGCAAATAGATGGAGATGCCCTTTGATATCCAACCAGATCGTACGAGTCTTTTTTATAAAATGGAAATAGCAAACGAACATGTAGTTGACCTGATGGTAAATTGTCACTGTCGCCCATAGACATCTTAACGAACTCCTTAAGGATGTGTTGCTACTCTTGAGTACTAAGGTGGTCGCCACAATTATATGTGAGTCGGCAATTACACCCTTCTACTGAAACGTCAGTAAGCTTCACGCTTAAAGTAGGTCTGGCGGTGGTCCCTCCCCGTTTGAATCGTATAGGTTCAACCATCTTGTAAAACTATGGTTTCAAAAGGCCCATGGTACCTCCGAGAATGTCCGATTACCAATTATTGATTATTATCACCAAGACCAACTTCCTTAAGGTTAGGCCACTATTGGTTACACATCAAATTCTTGAGTGCACCGAAAATTGCTTATTTTTGTCAATTATTAATTACCAAAAACTCGTAGCCCCTAAAACTTTCAGTTGACAGTAAATTTATTACTATATACTAATAAAATTCTGTGAGTCTTAAACGGATTTATTGATTTTGATGTTATTTCGTAGATACGTCTTTACGTTGCCACAAACAAGGTTTAAGTTATAGCTGGATACAATAGGGCTGTTTATTTTCTTATTAGTTTACAAATATTTTTAGCTGTTTGGATTCCTCATTTAAAACATTGTGTAATGTAATATTTTCAAGTCTCTCTGTACTTCTCAATATTTCTTATTGATAAGTTGTGGAACTATAGTACAACCGGGAAAATGTCACCACTGCCCTCATAATACGCCTCGAACCAACTATTGTGTTTTGGTTGGACAGCTGCAGTTGCCGACGACACCTAACAGCGAGGCGACCGTCTCGGTCCTCAGGAGTAACAATATATTTACATGCGAGCTCAGATGTTCGTTTGTCGGAGCAACTGCTTAATATCACGTGTCCCACATGCATATTTGCTACTCTTCTCACTTCAAAAGTGTGCAAGGGTCACGTTTTGTAGGTACTTATATCACTAATAACCAATATTGCAATGTGTACCAACATACAATCAATATGATACACTATTAAAAATAATATCAAATTGAAAAATAAGGAAATATATAATTTAATCCTTACTTACCACAGCAATTATAAAAGGTATAAATAACAATAATAAAATAAAAATAGAACTAAAAGATCTAAAACAAACATAAAAACAAAAAATGAGAAATATAATGAAATAAAACGAATAATTACACTAACAAATAACCCGGCCTTGCGCGTAACCTTCTGTGACAAAACAGTAATGCTCTACT
Organism: Phocides pigmalion okeechobee; assembly: GCA_018251015.1. Lineage (NCBI taxonomy): Eukaryota > Metazoa > Arthropoda > Insecta > Lepidoptera > Hesperiidae > Phocides > Phocides pigmalion. The sequence goes on from DWON01010455.1 coordinate 8,566, forward strand.
AACTTTTAACAAGACATCTTACAGGCAGACGCACAGACATAAAGAATCTAGATAGATCTAGATAGACCACCCATCGTTCTGAAGGCGCTTTGTTAGACATTCGTTTGATATTCACTGAGTCGGAAGAGCATTGTGCGATTGTATACCACTTTGAGAGTAAATGCTACCCGTGGATATGTAAGTACTATTGTTAGTCGCATAGTTTCAATTTTTTCTGTTTCATACGCCGTTTCTAGCGTTTATTATCATTAACTATTTATTTTTAACCGACATCAAAAAAGAACAACGGTTATTAACAGACTTCTAAAAAGGAAGAAGGTTACGATTAGACCTTTAAAAAGAAGAAAGGTTATTAACAGATTTCAAAAGAGGAGAAGATTATTAACAGAAATGTAAAAAGGGGGACGGGGGTATTAATTCCTTGAAATGTATTTTCCATGTATGTTTCAGTATTTATTTTTTCCTTGGTGAACCGGCTTATACCACCCACATCAGTAATTCGAGTTTACTTCATAATTCGTCGTAGAAAAATATTTTCAAAATTTAATAGTAGTTTCAAACGGCGACGTAATAATAATCTGTTCAACCAACATTCCGCTAAAAGAAATTTTATATTGCGTATGAAGTCGGTTATATTTCTTGCTCAACCATATTGTTAGTTGTTGTTTTTCTTTCCCTCAAAATTCAAAGGTTCTGTCACCTTCAAGATTAAACCATTTGATTAAAAAATATTGTAATAACAAATAGGTAATTTGAGGTCATACAAATTAAACACATGAATTTAGAGAAGAGGTATTAATATCACAAACAGATAGTTAGTAATTTCTAAATGTCGTTTTAGTATACAAAACTGATGATAAATGCGTCCATCAAGTAATTTTGATGATAAAGCCGTAATTATCACAAAATATTTGCCAGGAAATGCCTCTCTCTGTATTAAGTAAGTAGCAATGCTTGTTCCCAATAGCGAGGCAAGTTCCGTAGTGGTAGATATTTTAGATAATCAAAAAGAGTTCCGTAAGAATTAACTTTGAACAAATGCTATTTGAATTTAACTTTAACATAATATTAACTAATTTCTTAATCCATCATTTGACCGATGAAATAGATGTTTTGAACAGTTAAATGCGACCACAAGTATCTATTGGGTTATTTTTACTGTATTTGAAATCCAGTGAACAAACCATGTTTGGATTTTTTTGATAAAACATCGCAATCCACAAAAAGTTTTGGATTTTATGCTTTCCGAACGCCTACCCGAGTTGCGTTTACAGATCAATATATTTGTAAAAAGTACAAAGAAACAACACAATCAGACGAAACCACGGCGGAACCGGCGATAACTTTCGATCAGGAACAAAAACACTAAACGAATAATGTCAATGCATTATTCTTATTTTACAACTAAAAACATTCAAGCGGAAAATATGCAAAAAGAAAACGTGGCGACTTTTTACATTGTAGGCCGGGAGCCGACCACAATATCGCCGTCAGTATACGACGGCACAAAAGGCTGTAGTAATTAAACAACGGCGTATAGAGGGCGCTTTTCGTGAACAACAACAGGAGAAGCGGGACACAATACGGCAACAAGAGTATTTTTGTTGCGTGCCCCTGACAGTAGGGCGAAGCCTGCCGCCGCGCGATAAGCCTCCCTATGTTTAAGCATACGACTTATGTAACAGTAGGTACATAGTGTAAACAGTAACACCTTGTTAGCTGAAATGCATTTAACATTTTATGCAGACGAGGTGTTTTATCAAGTGAGATACCCCGTCACTGTAACGCTTTCAACAAAACTGAACAAAGGGAACAAACGTATTCTAAACTTATGTATTTAATTTCAACATCACATATGAAGTTTGTTTTTCTTTTCATCGAACTAATTATCTAGTTTTCTATATTAATCTACGTTTGAATCATCACGAAATTGTATATTCATCAATTATAATTAATGAAGTTTATATTATTTCTAAATGCTGATCTAAAACTTATGTGTATTTATATAGGTAAATATAAGTGTGTGTGTGTGTTTTTATAAAGGTAAATTAGTCTGTCGAAGGCTGACGGGTCAGCTAATGGAAAATAGTTACCATCATTTATATATATTTTTTTTATTCAGAAAGAGTAAGAAACGGGCATGCAGGCCACCTGATGTTAAGTGTTCACTGCAGCCCATGGACAACCACGTCCAATCT
>DWON01010456.1:0-10762 GCA_018251015.1 Phocides pigmalion okeechobee
TTTAGGTAAGCCTTTTATTATAATTAGTTTTAAGGTTTTAAAAAGTAATTGATGTTAAAATGTAATTACGCTGACGTATCGCTGAAAGCGGACAACCATAATTTAGTTTGTGAACTCTTGAATACATAACCCAGTAAATAGTAAAACGTGTAAATACCACGAGGATATTAGTTTTGAATCCAAGAAAGAGAAGTTTAGAAGTGTTTTTCCCAAAATGAGTAAAGTTTACTTTGCCTTTTATAAATAATGGACCTCTTCGCTGTCATTAACATTTGGGGTCGTTTATAAATATTCATAGGTTGCAGGTGACTGCACCGCAAGTTTCACTGTTATATGTAAGGGACTGCATAATTTATAAAAATATAGGTATAAGCAGGGCTTTTTTGCAGGGGTGAAAACGTCGAAAATTTTATTATAAAACGCTTTTTACTAAAAATATCAGTTAATCATTTTCGCCGTGACCACGAGCCATACAACCAGTTCGAAATAACGGCAATTAAATGCAATATGTACTTAGTTGGTATGCCTTATAAAATAAAAAATAAACCTAGTTTTGGTGACAAGACACTGGTACATATCTCGCGCAGAGAATTGCGACAGCTATTCAAAGCGGGAGTGCAGCTAGCGTTCTCGAAACCAATCCGCACGGGCATAGACTGTTTAGTTTAGGTTTTTATTATAATTCGTTTTAAAATTTTCATTATTGTAATAAACGTAAATAAATTTGGTTATATAGTAGTCTATATATACGAATATAAAAATATATTCGTGTTATTAATGTTTAATTAAATTGTATGATAATACTTACTTACCTTAATCCTTGATTAAATGTAGGTTTATAATAACATTATTGGTACTAAATAAATGTATGGAGAATAACCGAGGTAACTTACTAGAATTACTGATAGGTAATATTTTGAAGCGGTTTTTCCCACTATATTTAGTTCAATGGAATGTTTAGTCACTTTGACGTTACTTGTATGATCCATTGTATTATATAACTAGTGGCCCGGCCCAGCTTTGATCGGGTAATAGAGTTTATATTTACGTATTTTATTTTTCTTTCATGCATGCATTCAGATGCAAATATGACTAGCAGAAAAATATGACTTGGTCATAACCTAGTTGTAAAAACTATTAGAAACATCTATTTCGAACGACGACTGAATTACTTTATTGAATTTAACTATTTAATTTCTGGCCCAACTTACAAAAAAAAACACAACCTATTACGCACCAAACCTTCCTCAGGAATCACTCTACTAGTTGTCGAAAACTGTGAGAAAATCTATCCACTTTTTTTGTTTATCCTGAACAGACAAGCAAACAGACATGACGGGCAACTTTGTAATAACTTGGTAATATTTAGAGATGTGGTCATAGAATTATTAATGTACACGTCATACTATTAGCGAGTAATGAGGAAAGTTAAATAAGGGAACTTAACTAGTTTGGATTTAGGCTCAAGTTTCACGCTCATATACGACCTACAGTTAATAAGAAAATACCTTGCAGCTGTGTAAGCATAACAGATGTCTAGTAATTTTTTGGTTTTCCAACTCACGAAGGCCGGGGTTCGAATCTCTAGCACGTAACTTTGATTTTTCCAAGTAATATGAAGGAAGATAATGCGTCATTCTTTCAGCTTGAGAATTCTCTAAAAGGTTCTCAAAATTATGTGAAGTCCGACAATTTGCACTGAATTAGTTTGGTGGTATATGCCTAACAATTTTTATTCAGATTAGAGGCTCGTGCTGGCAATAGGCCAGTAATGAGTTGATGATGGGTTATAGGCATATGGAGCTATTGTTTAGGAATGTGTTTTGTGCCTGTAATTTATAGCTTAGAGCCTATAACTGCAGTAGATTTTTTGTATTAATTGTATGTATTAGTGTACACTTTATTGGTGCAATAAGAAAATAATTAATTAATAAATATTGTATTTTTATATTGTTTACATTTCTTTAGAAATTAATAATGTTCGTTTGCTACTTAGGTAGGTACATAAAAATCCATTCGACGTCTAAAAACGTATGCTGTCAAGGTTTGTTTTTACCTTCTGTGACCCTCAAAGCTTTACCTGTACAGGGGTGCAATAACAGAGACAGACGACGAATTAATACGGCTTTAACTACACGATCCCCCCATCATTCAACGGAATAATCTCTCGAGGGCCCTTTTAGCCCCATATCAATGACTACCTCGATACGTATGTAGTTTTAGGTATCTATATTTAGACGATGCTCTATTGAAATATATTGTTTTATGAATAACATCGGGATCTTTTTTTTTAAGTTGCAATGCATCGCCGGTTTGAAAGAGTTCCTTTGCTCGAAGGTTTGTGCAAACCTGGTTGCGCAGACAAATTCCGTCTCAGATAGTAACTTGAAAAATGATTCAAAGACATGAATAATGCCTCTTGAAAGTTAGCTGCGTCAGGATGAGCAATAGGGCCACCATTGCGTATGGGGCCATCACCCACGCACGTAAAAAACAAGGCCGTCACATTGCCTCCGCTGCCCGTTTCATCCATACAACGCAGCCGAGTTTACCAGATTTTATAATACAGATTTTTGGAGCATTTTACAAATTTTCGCACCAGAATGTTATATATAGCTTTTTTATGTGAGGGAAGTAGTAAACGAGCATGCAAACCACCTGATGTTAAGTAGTCGCAGTCCATAATATCCACGTACAATTACAAAGATAACTGAAACCCTATCTGAGCTCGAACATATACATACGTTGCTCTTGAGGACTGCACCTCTCTAACCGAAACACAACTAATGTTTTACGGTGGATTATGAGGGTGGCGGTGATACTTCTCCGCTCGAATTATAGTTCTCCCATCTATTACATTGACATTATATGAACCTGGCTCGTGGACTACCATAAATTTTGTTCATGTGGATGGAATTTCACTCTTCGGCGTGTGGTGAGATAACGGGTGATGTAGTATGGTGCGCGAATTGGATGATTAAGGTACCTAACAACATGCACGGTTTGAACGTGAGGTGCGTTTATATTTTATCAATATCACAAAGTCCCTTTACGTGATAATTATCTAATTTGCGTAATTATCATAGAAATGAACGTGTCAAATAGGTAGCAACTAATATCAAAAAATAGTTTTGCTAGTACCAAAATGCAAAGTTAATTGTTTTTCTTTTTTCGCGATCCGATCTTTGAGCTGATAATATTTACACAGATAAAGTCGGCTTCACATGATTAGTACGATTTTAATCAAGTCGATGAGATTTTGATGACCGATCGGTTGTCGATAAAGAGATTTATATACTATCATTAACACCTATCGGCAATCTATGATTTATTGAAGCTACCCGAGAATTCCATCTGTGAAGTAAAGTGAGCCCCAATCGTAAATATACGGCTGTAAAGCAGCAAAATTTGAGTAAAAGTTGGTGTACTAAGGGCTCACAGATTCGAACGTATGGCGTCCTATTTTCGTGTAAGGAGTAGACCGCTTGTGAAGCATTTGTTTGTTAATTTGAAGAATAATGTGAGCAATTTCGAGAAAAATACGTGATGTTTCGAGGTCAAGGTTTTTATCACCTTTTTAACCATCATGTGTAACAAGTGATTTGTATCACATAATAACTAACAAATTATATGAAAAGTTCATTGTTTTTCCTTACTTTCTTACCTTACCTTACTTACCTTAAAATCTTTTCTAACTAATATTATCGAGGAATTTATACAATTTACAATGTACTGGGTACTCACGATTAACTATTTTTGATTGCCGATATTTCAAAAAAGTTGCATGGGTCGTGGTCACGGCTAAACTGAATTTCATATTGTAGGTGGAAACACTTTACAATCCTATTTTAAATTACTGAATTTCGAAGTAAATTTAAAATAAACCTAAATTGACAGACTATTAAAAAGTCTCATGATTGTAGACAATTGCTTGCCCAAGTTCGAAAGACTTACTCAAAAAGTTTGGTCACAAATAAGTACCTACGTGCGTACTTTTGAGGGATTAAGATCTTGCAGTTTCTTTCCTATGCGCAAACGAAGCATTATCGCTAAGGTATAACGAAGTTAAATCAACTGGTAATTGACCATTATTTTTTCTATTACGTGCAGGTTGACATAAGATTCAAGAAGTTTTTCAGCTTGTAAACACCAGCACATATTTGTAAAGGCGCTACTTGGAATATTTTAAATTAGCTACTAATAACTTCGTTGACGTAAAAGGCATTAAGGCCTTACAGAGCTAGCAGACTTAGAATTTAATGAAGCTTCAACCCAGGCTTGTTAGGTACCTAGGTACAAGAATAGCTCAGTGTAAATACCTAAAGCCTTGGTTTGATACTACGTGCTACTACTACTGACAGGTGTTCTAAATTTTTAACAATTCCAAAAAAAACAGTTCTACTAATTTTAATTTATTAATTTTGACTTTTAAAGTACGTAAAGATTAAAAATAAAAAATCTTTTCGCACAAAAATAGACCAGATAAAATTGTGTCTATGTTTTTTATTAGATACTTATTTTTTTGGATTACGAAGGCGTTTAAAATATTGTGGTGCAATAAATTTTTATGACCAAAATATTCTATAAACCTGCAAGCATTTTTATTTTATTGTTACAAGTCATAAAAAGTAATGTAACCTATCTAAGAAAACTTATTAAATAGCCTACATAAATAAAATATTTTTTTTTATTAAACCAACCAGAACTGGATCCAAAACTTATAAGTTAGAACAATATTTAAAATTTGAATTAGTTGTTCCAAATTGAAATTTGAATATGAATTTCGAATAAATTCCACGTTAAATAAAGCTAGCGTTAAGAATTAAACCAACAAGCCGCGGTTCCCTTGGATTTTAGGCGGTTACCGGTGATAAGTTTTTTACGCCACGAAACCTGTATTCGACCGTTTAGGATATTGTGTCTTATGGTGTGTATGTGTTAGTTATGTAGGGATGTACGCATGTGGAATTATTTAGCGAGCACTGAACAAGTACGATGTAATCAGAAGCGGTGGATGACTTATTTTAGACTCAAGAAACTTTGTATTTCATTGTAGTATTATAATAGGGACACAAAACTATGAAATAATTAACGGAACCATTCGCCTCCAGAATAAACGCTTGCAACACGTGCCTAAGTAGGTCACGGGCTCTGGGCAGAGTCCTTGTACTGTTTTCTAGGTCTCGCAGCCTCCGTTCAATAAAACCGTTACTGGAAAACTAATCTCATCTCTTATTCGACTTTAATAGTATCAAATCGACTTACCTTCCGTTGCGCTTCAGCGGCAAATCCAGATTTCGCGGCTCTGTTGTTGGCCATTTTGAACTAAGTAACTAATGTATTAAGAATTTAAATCACAGATGCGGGTGAAGTCACTGTGAGAATGATCGCACAGAATGTAAACAGCGTCGCGGGTCGCGGGCGACCTTTCTATGTGTGAGTGTGTGGATGAATGACATCATGCAGGCAGTTCAGCGTGGCCGGCCGGCTCACTGGAAGGGGTAGACATGTCATGTACTGCTCTCCGTTGTCGACGACTGCCGCGTAGTCGATATGTCATGGAAAACGAAATTATTAAAAAACTAGAGACCGGCCCAGTTTCGCTCGGATAATAGAGTTTATATTTACTTAACATTATTTCTCTTTCGTACATGCACCCTAGTTTCAAAAACTAATAATTAGAAAGATGTATTTCGAACGACGACTGAATTCCTATATTGAATTTAACTCTTTAATTTCTCGCCTAATTTACAAAAAAAACGTAACTTATTATATACTGAAACCTTGCTCACTAATCACTCCATCTGTTGTTGAAAACTGAGGGAAAATCCGCCCAGTACTTTTTGAGTTGTGAGACAGACAGACAGACGCGACGGGGGACTTTGTTTTGTAATATTTAGAGATCAGCAACTGATTTGAGTAGTGCCTTCTTAAGTGAGAAATAAAAACTAAGTTTTAAACGGTCGTTGCCGCCTATAGATATTCACTTACAAGTTCAAACAAGACTAAAGTCTTACATTAGGTAATGCATGCATGTATTGTTATTTCTGAGAGAACTAAAATGGTTCCCTTATTTCAAAATGAGTCAATGCACATCTTTCTACCGAAACGCAAGAACTCTATCAATCTCATAATTAAACTTTTCCTTATTGGAATCTAATTTTGAAAAAGACGTGCGTGTTCAAATTATGTTTGGTGTAAATATTGGAATATATAAAAATAATAAAAACAGTAAATTGTCTAGGCTAATTTATTACATATTACCTATGTATATAATTTTATTAAGTAACAAAAAATAAGTATATTCTAAAATTTTATGCTTCTTTATTTACACAGTTATGAGCTCAAAATTAATATAAAAATTATTACTAATTATATTTTAAATATCTAAAATGTGTTGATGAACAACGTATCGATGCCAAATAATATCGACACTCAACATCACTGTAACTTCGAAATGTAAAACGAAAACCAAGTATGGAATACAATGAGAGCGAGGGAGACAAGAATATCTGCTTCCAGCTCTATCGTCTCGACATGGCGGCGAGACAAAATACGATGGAAGTACGATGGGTTCGGAACGGGAGTGGACCGCCAAAGTAATGAGCGGGTAAATGGAAAATTCCAGACATTTAATCAAGGAACCAATTTTCAAATTTGGACAAAGCCGACGATGTAAAATTCCAAACTACTTCATAAACCTAAAATTCCAATTGGGAACGTTTAAAATCACTGATTGTATATACAGTTACGTAGATAAATACGTACCAAACAATCTCTAATAAGATAAGATCGAATGAACAATGTCAAAGTTCAAGAGTAAATAAATATATTGCCATGGAATTATTAATAGTATTTCTGTTGTTACATTTCCGATCTTTCAACATAAGTTAAATATGAAATGTTTTACTAGCGACATCTTTCCACGGATTTACAAACTAAAGTATATTAGAACCTGCAGGCTGCTAAGTTGTCGGCTTCAGCTGGTGTGTTGAAAGAAAGCCTATTCAATTGAGTCAAGAAACTTACGCTAGATAGCGCTGCAACTATTATATTAAAATTATGATACAATGATTTCATGTTTTTTGTAAATTATACTCAATTTTATAGAGAAGATAAGAGATAAGATTTAAGAAAAATCATAAAAAAGGCGGGAGTTGAAAAAACAATAGTAGTGCATATATTGAAATATGGAAACGAAATTTAAGATTTACAAGTAATGTTTATTGTCAATGATGCTTATATAAAATTGAAATACGATGCGTAACGTTACTAAGTACATAAGAAAATATATAACAAGCATCAATCGGTAAACGTAAATTGACGGAAACAGCTCTATTGTAGTATGTTTCTCGCGTTTCGAGTGGGTATCAAATCGTTTTTGACTAAATGGAAGGTCTGGGATTGCTTTGATATAACCATGTAGAAATGGAACTACTTCGTCGCACGTTTTCAATTTAGTTTAACGTGAGGACTAAACATTTAGTCTGGTTGATTTTCAGAAGAAATCTTTTCAGTCGCCGCTGCTTTTAGACTTCATACTGGCCAATATATCTGTTATTACATTTTATAGTTCTGTTGTCAAGACCAGTGTCAAAAGTTCATAAAGTAAAATGGGATTGATGATAAATTAAATAGACAAATATGAAATAAAAATAAAATTAAAATACTAGAAATGTTTAAATGATTGAATGATTAAAACAATTCAGCACACAAAAATAATTTGATTTAAAATTACAAGAAGATCGTGCAATATGGAATATCATGGTAGAAGAAATCGTAGAGGAAGAGAACGTAGGACGAGGCAGTCAATTACCCCACATTCTTTTATAGTACCGAATTCCCAAAAACGTTGGTCTATAGTGGATGGGTTTATCAGCTTCTTCATTATGACTAGTCTTCTAGCCATCATTTATCTAATGCTGGACTATCATTGTACTGCTTGTAGTAACAATAAATGTGATATTACAAATATTACAAGGAATATTGATGAGATAGCGGTAAGTTACTAATGAAATTCAATTATTATTTGTAATACAATAATTATATTTAGATTTATTAATCTGACTCGGTTATCAAATCCTTCTTTGGTACACTTAAACCATTTACGTTTTTATTAATATTGTAATTATTAAGAAATCGTCTGATTAAAACAAAAAATAGAATGTCTAAAATTATATTTCATATTAATGTAGGTTATTCTAATATTCTACGGAAATTTATCATACGGTACTAGCAGAATATAGCGTTTCATTATTAACGAATCTACACTTTTTTTGTTGGTCGGGGGGAGTGGGGGGAGGGAAGGGATCTTCATAATATACCCGACTTATGAGAGAAGATCGGGTTATGTGAGGTATTTACTCACTTAAACCCCCTCGGTGTCTTTGCAGCACATTACTGGAAACCCCGGGATCTCAACGAATCTACAGCTAGTGCATGTTTCATTAACTGTACAAATAACTACATAAATGTGTCAGCTGATTTCAATCAGTCATTTAATGTTTACTGATAAATAAGTAAGAAGGTTATTTAGTTTCATCATGTTATTACTAGTGATGATAAATATATGATAAACATAAAATGCCAATAAGTAAATTTATTCGAGACCATAAAAATTTATGGAAGCAATCATTTTCATTCGCTGAGCCATAGAATTGCATTTGCGGAATTAAGTATTGAAATAACTATTAAGTTTAAATCCATGATGCACACATTAAATTCGTCCAATATTTCAATTATTTCATTGTGATACATTTTATTCCAGAATAACATTTCCATCATGAAAGAATCCTACTATGACTTAGAAATGAAAGTCATAAAGTTTTCGCACGAATTACCGAAAATTGAAGGACAAATCGAAATTTTAGAATCTATTGCCAACACAATAGGCTGTGGTGATTACCAGAGACCAGTAGAAGATATTTCTCTACGAAATTGTAAAGTAGACTATTCGCCTAAATGTTTAAAACACGAAGAACGAAATTTAAATGAAACCTATGAACAAAATATAACTAAACCGTTTCCAAAGAAACATATCAAAATTGAACAATATTGACTAGATTCGGACAAATCGAAAAACTCTGCAGAACAACGGAATTTGTGTGCTGGTTTCTTTTAACAGATTGTAACCAAATATATTTTTTGCAATAAAAGTCATGGCTGTTGAGTCCAAAATTTTGAATTTTTATTTTTCTGAAAGTGTATAATTATGAAATACATGAACGCAAATTATATAAAATGTAACTGCATCGTAACTGGAGAAATAGTAAATGAAAATAATAGCAAAGCTCAATTATCCTATGGAACAAATAGTTTAAAATTTATAATGATATTTATACTCGTAGCACTTGTGATCTTTGCAACATTTATGAACATTCGTACTATAATTATTTTCTTGGCCACCACAAGTTGGTTTATTGTCCAGTTGTTGATCAATATTAACGCCAGTCGATTTGAGTGGATTTCTGGTTGCAGTTGTGGCGTTTTTCAGATTAAAATTGACAGTTTGTGGGGGGCGAGGATTGATATTTGTTTCTTTAGGCGCAAGAATGCCCACATTCTTACCATTTCCTTTAGTTGGAGTTATACCTATACTTTTATCGTTTCCTCTTAATTCAGCGCTACCTATGCTCTTATCAATTGCATTATATGCTGCGATTCCTATACTTTTATCATGCCCTTCAGACTCAGATTTCCCAATACTCTTGTTTTCCTTTATTTTCATCATTTCTTGCCCAACCATATTACTGAATGCATCATAAATATCTGAGCTTCTATGTTGTGAAAGTGGTAAGTCTTTTGTCATTGACTTAGTTGACTTTATTTCTTTCATATCCACTATTCCTTTGAGTTCATAGTGTAAGTTGTCATAAGCTGCGCCAATATGATGTACAGTTTCCTGTAAATTATAATAAGTTGGACTATATTTATCTAAATTGATCAATGATGTTGTTTACTTTCAAGAGGAACTAGAATTAATTAAATTCTACAACTATGCAAACTGCATTATACACCTTATAACATAAATATACATATATATGTATGTATATGATCAGGTATAAGCCAAAAAATCATAAAGCGACATTGTTGAATTGTCGCTGGGCATTATGATTATATTTAGAAGTTGGGTTTAGAAATGTATGTATGTATTTCAAGAGGACTCTTGTTTTATTCACGGACAAGAGATCATTGTTGATCCCTCCCATCTCATCAGGAGGTCTATATTCGTTTGCTACTTTTAATACCTGAAAAATTCAAGTAATAATAATCGGATTACTATTACTAACCTTTAGTAAATGAAGACTTGATTTCATGTTCGACAATTCAGATTGAATTAAATATCTTTCCCAAAAATTTGATGTCATGGTTCCTATTAACGCAAATAACGTAAGAAAAGACACAAGTTCGACGAACATGGACTTAAAAGATCGCGGCATGATTATTTAATATAAATGGAGCAAGTCAAAACAATCAATCCTATTTTTTATGAAAGAGTAGGTTATTGTTACTCTTCGTTACACCATTGTTTCTGTTTAAATTTTCTGGAGAATTAAATGAGATGTTGATATCATTCGATGAATATCGTTTCGTTGATTAGGTAAAAACTAGTTACATTTTCACATTTCTGACGATAATGATGAGGTGAAAGATTTAATTATGTCAAACACATTTTTAAATAATACTTCGAGTGCAAGGAACGCATATTGATACGGTCAGGATTTTGTTGATTCAATGATGTGCTTTACTCAATTGAAATATA
>DWON01010457.1:0-10761 GCA_018251015.1 Phocides pigmalion okeechobee
ATTATTTTGTGCACTTGGCCATTGCCATTAAAGCTAAGATTTTAACAGTTCGATCAGCTAAAATAGGAGATTTTTTTTCTATTTGTTTCATTCGTGTGATACCTGGGCCCAAAACTGGGTATCTCCTTTAGTAAAATTGCTAATCGTTTGCACAAACAAAAATGTGCTTTACTCTTATTTGTCCCGATATTGTCTTCCCATAAAAACTTTATAATAAAAGCCATAGCTTATAAATGAAATAAACAGTGTGAAATAAACAGTAAAAAAATTGTTACAAAGATTTAGATATTTTAAAGTAATTGAGACTCAATTAACCTTATAGAGTGGCACGACAGTAAAGTTTCTCAATATTCTCTATTTGAAATCTAATTTACCTGAGATAAAGAAACAATTTTCCGTCTCAATCTCGCAGCGAGGTAAACGCTATTACTTGAAATGGGGCTACCGTTTGTGGCAAAACATTGCTCAAGATGAAGGACGCCCCTTGTTTCGCAATGAAATAATCTCGAATGTATTTATTGCACTTTGTTCTACTTATTTATTACAACTAAACAATATTACTTTTCACCACATATGTAGGTTCATGTTTGTTGACGATATGTAGTTTTATATCGTAAATATTAGTAAAGAGAGAGAGAGAGAGAAGAGAGATAGAGAAGAGAGAGAGAGAGGAGAGAATGAAGGGAAATAGGTCACGGTAAGTAACAGAATATGAGAATCTGCAGCAAAAGAGGCCACAAATGAGACCGAAAATGAGGTGGTTTCGATGTATTCATGAGAATGGTGCGGAGGTTGACCATAGAGCACAAATTAAAGGATGAAGGCTGATAATTGATGCGAGTAGAAATTCTATCATAGGAGAGTCTACTTACAAATATTTGTAGCGCCAGTGAAATAAATAGAAAAACGTAATTTTAATGAGTTTACATGATTTTATTTATCCAGATACTTACATTTTCACTAGTTACTACGTAAGTTTATCTTCATATATTTTTACCTCTTAACTTGTTTAATAAAATAAAGTGCGCCTGTTGTAAAAATAATTTCAATGGCGTGTATTAATTTTACGTAGAAGCAACATTTTCAAACCATTACTACGGTTAAAAGCTTCAAGTTGCTCGGTAAGTTATAAGCCAGTATGAATCCAGCCGTCAGTCCGAACACAATGGACTGCGTATAGAACATTAAAGCCAGATTTTAGTCTTAAGGAAATTATGGCGGAACACTTTCTCGAACAGGATTTAAAGGGTAAAATGTTTAATGGTAAAGGGTTTAATGGCTGTACAAAATATTCCTTTGTCTACAAAATTGTTTTGTTTCAAATCATTCGTGACACCTGGACTGATTATAACTCTGGCTTAATTTAATCGTATAGTAATATAAAGAATATATAGATATTCAAGCGTTACGACTTATTAAGACTAGTAGAAATAAATTGAGATATAAATATATTTGTTGAGACAGTTAATTCATTATTTTTTAAGATATTAAGTTTTTCAGATATTTTAATTGAAATAGTTGAAAGACAAGATAGCTAAATATTTGGGCGATTAAAGTTTAAACAGACTTAAAACATTATTTTATAGTTAAATTATTCTGTTTGATTTCTAGCTGTTATGTAGTCTATAATCGCAGATCTCCAACCTAAACACAAGATTTACTTCACGGACGCTTATGAACACGGCAGTAGTATGTCCTGGTCGAGGTATCAATCAATTAAAAACCGTACAATGTATGTATATTTAATGTGTATACAACACGCATAATATTTATACACATTTAGAGGCAGCAATGTACCAATCGGCGATCTTAATAGGACTTCAGGGTTCTTTAGGGTTGATCACAGACGGATTGCATTCTTGTCTGCTATTTAAATTAAAAAAGAAATCGTTTTTTTTTTACTTTATTAGTAAATAATTTCAATAAATAAAAGTGGTGTCTAAAACAAAAATATGTCAATGGTGACTTTCAAAATATATTTTGTTCGCAAATCAAAATCGTACTGGGTCGTCATTATACAAAATTTTGTAAATAAGTCCGTCGCACCTGCCCTAATTGAAAGGTAAAAATTCAAGGGTCATTCAAATTCAAGAACCTACTCGGCAGGAACTGTAGTTAAATTTATGCAGCAATGTACATAATTTATTCATCCTTAACATTGAGGAAACAATTCAGTGGATTTCAAAAATGTATTGCACCTGTAAATATTTTCAAATATTGTTTTTATATAAAAATACTATTTACTGTCAAGTATTTCTAAAGATATCTTTATTTGTATTATAGTTATAATAACGAAAATTTTAAAACTAATTATAATAAAAGCATAACCTAAACAATCTAAAGGGAGTCCGTGCCAATGCGACCTGATTCCAAAAATATGAAATACAACTATCGAGTGAATAGACCTGAACCGCGTCCTCCACATTTTTGAAATAAACGAAATGTGAGATTTGTTGCATAATTACCACCTAATATAAAGACACTGTTTCGCGAATGATTACACTACTTGTGTTACGTCACGTTACCGCGTGGGGCCAGGTCGTACTCTCTAACAACAATATATTACCCTTATTGATCGACAAACTAATCAAATGTAATCAAAACTTCGATTAGCATGTTTAAATTAGAAAAATAAATATATTAATTCATTTTTAAAACATTTCATTCGATCCCTTATAAAAATAGATTCAATTAAACAAAGAGCCAATGAATATCAGATTCCTTTTGTACCTCAAATTAGCACCTGGTCCCGAGTTAATTAGTTTAGAACAAAAAGATCTTTGTAAATGTGATCCATTTTACGAACCAAAGTATTTCGTGAACAGATTTGATTTATACTATGTCTTTTAAAACATCAAAAATGTTTTGTTTTCATTTTTTATGTTGGAAAATCAGCAAACAAACATGGCCTGCATGCTCGTTTGCTTTGATTTTAAATGATCTCTCTATTTCATGGACGTCTACGTCCAACTTTAAAAGGGACTAAATGTCAGCCTGAAATTACGCATAGATGCGTTGTTACTTATTAGGACTGAGGTAATCGCCTCGCTTGTTAGTGTAGTCGACAACCGCGCCTCTCCAACCAAAAAACAAAAAGTACTCTACAGCAGGTCATGAGACTAGCGGTTGTACCTCAACGGTTGGACTTTATTTAAGACTTTATTGGAAAATTCCATTTTAGTTTTAGTAACTACAAGTCATGATGGAGGTTTCTCTGTGTCGTCCAAAAAACAAAAAGTCCAAACCAGAAATCTCCATTCTGAATCTGAATTTATAATTAAAATTTCTATCCGAAATCAAACCCTAAGCATGACAAATCCATATGGTTACCGCTACGTTACCTGAGTCTTCACAATTTTAAGACTTACGACGCTGTTGTTGTGACATTTTAAAGAAAAGAAATCATCTGGTCGATACCCCTTATATGTCTTACGTTCCAGTGTATAAAACTTAGGTCCTTACAAGACGGAAGATACACTTGGAGGAAGGCAACAACTCCGTAATATTTCTCAAGTGCTAGACACAACGAATCGCCTACAGGCACAAAAACAATTTACTGTTCTAAGCCCGGTTTATGACGACGCAGTAAAGGATGCTTGTACTTTTAGCCCTCTATTTTCTCGTCAAAGGCAAACGTGAACTAAGAAAAGAGGATGTATAGCAAGCAACGAATTCAGGCAGCGGAATTATCTTAGAAAAACAAGAAACTTCAACTCATGACTCCAGGGTTCGAGTTCAAGGTTCAAGACTCCAGATTGATGGACATAGATATGTCAAAACATATCTATAGTTTACAATAAATGTCAATCATTTCACTTTATCTTTTTTAATAATCTACATTCTTTTATATGAGGGGAGTAGGAAACAACTATGTCTGCCACCTGTTGTTCGGTATATAGTTTCTCACATACATATAATCTCAAACAGGACTGAAGTCTTATGAAGTATTCTTGAGGACCGAGAAGATTGATTCGCTTGTAAGTGCAATCGGTATCATTTTCTGCCAAAACCCAAATAATATAACGGATTATAAGGGCAGCGGTGGTACGTCTCTGATTGTACTTTATTTTCATCACGTGCAAAGTTACTGTCAAATTTAGCAAACTTGACGATATCCTTAAAATATCTATATTATTTTGGCGGGAGTTCGTTGCAAACAGATATATTTCATACACAATAAAAAAAACCTTGAAATAATCACTAATTTCAGAAATTTTCTAAGGATCAAACTGGCGTTTAATATAAGGCATATAAAATTACTATAATAATCAGAATTTTTATTTAATTTCGAAATTATTACAATATTGAC
Organism: Phocides pigmalion okeechobee; assembly: GCA_018251015.1. Taxonomy (NCBI): domain Eukaryota; kingdom Metazoa; phylum Arthropoda; class Insecta; order Lepidoptera; family Hesperiidae; genus Phocides; species Phocides pigmalion. The sequence continues at coordinate 4,310 of DWON01010457.1, forward strand.
AACTTAAAACGATGAAATGTAGGATAAATTGGTCAGAAAATGGCTCCCAAAGAGTCGTCAAAGAAAACATGAGATAGACGTGAGTTAAACTTTGACTTGTGTATTCGTTCGTACGCTGAAAGTTTAATTCGCAATTAACGTCTACGGCAGTTTCTGCGTTAGATTACTATACACACTGTACATTTTGGGAGAAAGATCTAAAAATAGAGTATTGAACCATAAACATACTAATTTGGCATGTTTTTACTTATAACCAAAATATCTTTGGACTTATATTGACGTGTTAGCTATGACTAAACATAGTCGTTTAGGTTTGACCACGATTCATGCAACTGTTTCAATATATCGGTAAATAAAGCTTAAATCATGAAAATCTGTTACATATTAAAATATATGAATTCTGCGAAAGTATTATTTTATAATCCATATATCAATACGTATCACCGATATTGTGAAAAATGTTACTTTCATGTAAGTTCCAGGAGTACGAGTATATAGAACAAAAAGTTGATTTCAGAAATCTATCAACGAAATACAGTTCAGATTGTGTAGCTGAAAGAAGTTCGTAACGTATCTAATGATACGTTATATTACTTACTGGAAAGTATATTTTACATATAGAGTACCTTACATGCTTTTTTATGTAAAATATATTTTCCAGTAAGATCTGAGGTTGATAGGATCGGCTTCTTATGGATCCGCTAGGTGTGAATATTGAAATTTTTACGCGTAGTCGGATTTTAACATAACAGGAGCAGGTGACCGCTAAAAGTTACACGATTTTTTTTCCAAAGAGAATATCATAACGTAAATTGGATTCACCGAAAACCTAAACTGAAGTTTGTTTCCAAGCATGTTGGCACACGCTGAGTGAGAACCTTTTTGGTAATAGTATTGCATTGCAGTAAATAATATTTATCATTGTTTTGTTCTTATTATTTTTATTTTATTTGTTATATTCACTCCAGACTGATTTACTTATAAGTATTGGTTAAGTTATTTATTTTTAATACTTTCTACTGGATTGTAAGTAATTGAGAGTAATTCAATATTGATCGTATTGACATTATTTTCAATTAAAATTTATAACATACTGAAACCTGTCTGATATATAATACAATATGCAGAAGATTCAAGCGGCGTAAATATGTTCCACTAAGTAGTGATTAAGAATTTGTTCCGCTTGGCTTTGTTGCATGGCCACGGGCTCCCTATAGATTGATCAGGTTAGGCTTTTATTACACTTAGTTTTAAGATTTTCATCATTATAAATATATATTTCCAGTCTAATAATACAACATTTATGAAAGTTTTGACTAATAACATTAATATGAATACTGGAGATAAAAGAAACAAATATACAGATCCTCAAGCAAAACTTAGTGCTGTTAATAGAAACAGCACCGCGGCTAAATAGGGGCACTTAGCCGGCATATTGGCAATTAGGCGCGAGCGTCTCCGCTAATGAAGATCGAACGCTCCTCACTCTTAAAGCGCACTAGTGAAATATGAACCACTTAGTGCCTCGACTCTCGAGAAATCCTGTTACTTGCAACAAAATGATATGCACGTTTCATATCCGACAACAAAATGAATTATGTTAAAGGAAAATTAAAACCAGAAGCAGTGGAAACATTTAACTTCTAACTTATTTTAAATTCCACATTACATCGAAACATTATATTAGATAGATATTAGAAACATATTTTTCTTATAGACTTATAAGCATTTCGTTCTCCTATCTTACTAAGGAGAAGAATAGAAAAAAAAATGGCCAAAATAAGGTGCCCAAATTCGACATTATAACTATTATTAAAAGGTGGGAGAACTACAGTTCGATTTGGGAAGTAAACATTATTTGTGTTTCGGTTGGAGAAGTGCGGTTGTCGGCTACACTTTGAAGCGAGGCGACCATTTCAGTCCTCAGGAGTAGCAACGTATCTACGTTCGAGCTCAGATAATATTTCTATCGTGTTTGTTGTTGTACGTGTGTGTCTATGAGCTGTGACTACTCATCATCAGATGGTTTGCACGTTCATTTGCTACTCTTCTCACATAAAAAAAACTTTTAAATATGTCTTATGAGATTTGCGTAAGCAAAATAGCGGTAAAACATCTAACGACATATACGTTGTTAAAACATACTTATCTGTTTAGTACATACATAGGTACGAGGGAGCATTGCAATGGACTATACATATGATATACATATGTACAGTTTAATCTCATAAATTTCTCCAAGACTAAAACTTTATCACCAAATAAAAGATTAAAAGGAAAATATATATAGCCGTGTTCTTATAGACATAATTTGGCTTGCATCTAAATGTACGCTCGACACACATTTAGATAATTTTACAACAATGGAGGGCATATTGATAAACCGCCGCAGGTAAATATTAATTAACTACAAAACAACCCTTTCGCTACACACTCGCATAACATCGTCATTTAAGATTACATTGGTATCAAATCTTAACATTATATTTGCGTACCACGTTCCAAATTGCATCCACAGTTATTGCAGTAAACGGCAACGCCTTGTCATATTGAATTTGAACCCCAATCTAATTTATTAACCATCCAAGTTTAAATACTCTAATATCTTGCAGTGAGTCTGGATTTAAGTCAGAATACTAAACAAATTCTTACTCTCACAATAAAAAAATGTCACTCGAAATAATTTCTTGTTTAATTACCACCCTTATATTAGCTTGTGTTGTATGTGTGTACATATGCAATGGATTCTTTGAACATAATTTTGAAACTTTGCACATATATATAAAGTACCGATGACAATGCAATAACATGGAAAAAAATGAAGAATAAATAATTGTTATAAAAAACTAAAAAACATGCTTTCATAAAATAACCAACTACAAAAGTGTTTTTTACTTGTTTTTTTTAACTATTATTTTTTATGACACATTTTGGTCGATGTCATGCAATATACACGAAATAACTTAAAGGGAAAAAATGTTTTACAAGTTTAAAAAGTAGACCTGAACTGTTGAAATCCAGCCCAATCTATTAATCAGTAAAACGTCATCCGCATAGAGGATGTATTAACGTATGAAAGTCTGTTAGTATTGGTATACTTACATGATTTATCTATATTTTTTATGAAATGTATCAAAATTTAAATGTGAACAGTCTCAGCTCAATTATTTAATGATAAATCATAATGTATTTATCCTATTAACACTGTTTATATATTACCTTAATTTATTAACCTATTAATTTATGTCATGTCATGTAGTCGGTGATGTACCACCGCTACATTTCTAGGGTAAAGTAATTTTTGTATTATGGTGGAGAATATCAATCAAGCATTTTACTTCTTAGTATTTTGGACACTAGTTTATAACTTCCATATCATTGTACTAATATTAAAAATCTCAAAGTGTGGCTTTTTATATGTTCCGTTGTCCCCTGATAACGGTTGGTGCGACATTTATGAATTTTAATATAGAATTAGATTAGACCTTGTAAACGAATCTAGACTACCTTTCTTGGCAAAAATAATACGTGAATTAAGGAATGCAATCTACGGGGAAATAATTAGTTTTTTAAGTTTATATAGACGTTTTTTTTATTTCATTTCTTGAGTACGTAAATGGGCCTTTTAGTGGGTAAGCATGAAAAAATAAATTTTGTCAAATCTATTTTTGCGTGGGCAAAAGCTAGTGTAAAATATAGGTACATCAAAAGTAATATATAATCTTCCCAATGCATCTAAAGAAACTTACGTAAACACCTACTGGAGTTTTAATGTTCTACTCCTTACTAAGGTTGTATGCTCCACGGAAGAACCATTATTACCAAATAAGCCAAATTTTAGTTGTTTCTCGTGTTCTTGTTACGAAATATTCCTCCTTTCATTTATATAATTCTATTAATATCAAATTGCCTGCACAAAATGAACATGTAATACTTGTATATACAAGTACATATTATGTATAGTTACATTCCGCACAATGTGCCAACATTAACGAAGTCGATGTCTACGCAAGATTCTTTTCGAAATAAATATTATTGGTCCCTACATCTTCGAGACGGGACACGCCATTAATTAAAAGACAGCAGATGTTCAGTAGAAAGTTGCAATTAGTCGTCTAAGTGAGTAAGCGGCGGATAAATGGCCGCCTCAGGGATTTGCGCTTCAGATCTTAATGATAAGTTCGAAATAAATACATAGAGATAGTTGTTAATTAAAGCTTGTCCTATCTATTGACTGCGGCTCTCTTTAAGTCCAACCGTTAAGCACGGGTCTTGCGTAGGGACTAATAAAGTATATCTTTTTGTTATATATAAATTTCAGGTAGCATAGGATCATGGCGTCCACCTATTGGTACGTGGTCATTGCCGCCCATGGACGTTTGTAACCAACTGTATAAAAACAAGAGTCCTAATTGAATGTAAGTATATGTAAGCCCACGCTCGAAATGCGTACGGTGGCGGTACTATCTTGGTCGAAATGTGCACGTTCTATCACCTTACAAATAAATATTTTTTGTATATTAAAATTGTATATTATTGATCATAAGCTACCCCGTTGCACCGGTTATAAACAAGGCACGGTGAAATTGAATTGAATTGAAAATTAAACCGCTAATGTAGCCGAACTTTGTATGGAATTTGATTAGTGCATAGTCTATCAGAGAATATAAACGATAGAACTGTGCTTGCAGTAATCAAATATTTCATAGTTTTCGAATGAAATAGGCATTTTGAAATCATGTACATGTTGGAATATTGTAAATAGGGATAATCCATTATCCACATAATCGTATATTAGCTCATAATATAGGATTTAAAACAATATCATCGCGGAATCTATACATTATGATCAATAATATTATTAAGGACAAGGCTATCTTCAAAGAGCTAAAAAATAAATATAGGCGCATCTCTTTTTTAATTCTTTGAAATTAAAATGCAAGATTACTTAATGCTGCGTTAGTGGTAAGCAGTATTTGCTTATGCAATAAAATAAAATATCATATCACAAGTATCTAAAATAACAAGTTGAAATACCTTTCAAAAATAGGTCAATAAATACAACCTACGAACAAAGCGTATTATAAAATTAATGATTACCTAAATGATAATATTTTTTGAAAACGGCTTATAATTTTCAAACTTCATAATAAATAGATATTTATCAAAGTAACAAAATGTGTTCAATTTAGTCCACGGACAAAACCTAAATACATATGTCTAGCGACCGGGCCCAGCTTCGTTCGGGTAATAGAGTTTATATCTACTTAACTTATTTTTTTTCACACTTGTTTCCAGTCATTACCCAGCAAAAACTAACATTTAGAAACAACTTCTTTGAACGAAGACTGAATTACTATATTGAATTTAACTATTTAATTTCTCGCCCAATTTACAAAAAAAAACTTATGATACACCAAAACCCTCCTCAGGAATCACTCAACCTGTTGTTAAAAACTGTGAGAAAATCTGTCCAGTACTTTTTGAGTTAATCGTGAACAGACAGAAGTGACGGGGACTTTGTTTTATAATATTTAGAGAAGCATTGATGATCGCTATTGGCGAAGTGGGTTAAAACCGCAATATAATATTTGTAAATGTGTAAAAGAATAGAAATGGCGACTGGTATTCAAACAATGCGCAAAGCAGTTAGCGGAGCTCGTTACCTTATCGCCTCTTAACATTTCCATTTGCACCACATTTGCACCGTTGATGATAATTAACATTCGTACAAATGTATTGAAAAAATCTAATATCATGATATTTACGCTTTACGGAATAGTATATTAATTATGTTTACTTTGTTAAGGCTCCTGTGGTTACGTCAAAGTATACGTTACTGCTATAAGGCAGAATTTGTCCGTGTGTTTCTCAAACAGAATTTTTGCATATAATTATTTACTGGTGGTAGTGACACGTATATTTGTTACCTATTTGTATTATAATTAAGAAATAAATGTTCTTATCTTAAAATATTTTTTGCAACGTTGTACAAGGGCAAAATTAGTCGCTACCGTCCAGAATATAAATATCAAAATTTTTGATAATATTGGAATATGTTGTATTCTTGGTCATATAAAGGCTGAACATACATCAGGTAACCTGTTAAGTAGTGGCTGCAGAGTGTGGACTCCAAACAGGACTGAAGTTCTACTTGAACTCGTACGTAGGTGCGTTGCTACTCTTAAGGACTGAGATGGACGCTTTGCTTATATAAAGGTAGTCCCACACCCTGAACCATACTTCTGCAACAGACACCTGAGAAATAACAGCGGATTATAATTCGAAAGGCACCTTTTTTATTGTGAAAGAGTAAGAAACGGGCATGCAGGCCACCTGATGTTAAGTGGTCACTGCAGCCCATAGACAACGACGTCCAATCTCAAATAGAACAGAAGTTCTTTTTAAGGATGGACGCGGATGCGTTCCTACTCTTGAGGACTAAGATGGTC
>DWON01010458.1:0-10760 GCA_018251015.1 Phocides pigmalion okeechobee
ATCTCCTACACTTTTACAATATACAGTCCGCTATATCGAAGAGTGCGAGGCCTTGAGTACCGCACAATATATATATACATTATGTTATGTGAAACATTACGGTACTTGTCACAATCAAAGACGAGTTGTCAAATACCACAGTTTGAAACTCCGTGTTCAGTCAAACAATAGACCACAATGTGGAATCCAACTATAGTAAGGCTTTTGTGAACACTCGAGAAAACAAATACGGGTGTACTATTAAGTGTATTACGTGTAATAATGGTATTTAAATATTTTGCTATGAACCGGGTACTCACATTTAACGATTTTTCGAACCAGTTGCATGGCTCGGACTCCCTTATGATTGTTTAGGTTAGGCTTCTATAATTAGTTTTAGGATTTTCATTATTGTAAATTTGATGGTGGGAGAACTATAATTCAACCGGGAGGTACCATTGCTGCCCTCATAATCTTTCGTAAAGCATTACTTGTATTTCGGTTAGAGACGTGCGGTTGCCGGCTACGATTTTGGGTGGGCATTATCGAATTATAAATATATGTATGTATATACAAAGTTCCTATATGTGTGTATAACTTGTAGCCAAGTAAGAAGAACATTATTTAATGTTTATGAAACGATTTAAAACTTTACAAAAATGCGCTGGATTTTTTTACCACCAACGATCACCCATCCAATTTTAGACCACTCCCGATGTTCCTTAACTTTCTCGACCATCCACGATCCATAGCGCTCTTCATTATCATATTACATATCAATCTTAACCTTATAAATTATTTTATTACATACTAAAGATACCATAAATGAAATGTCGATGATATTATTAAAAAACTTTCCCGGTGATCTTCGCAACTTGGTAGGAAGACGAACTTTCCAAATCATTCGGCTTACTCTTTCCTCAGTTCTTTTCGCTAACCGTTATTTTCTCTTGTATTTACTTTTTTACACTAGCTATGCATACGACTTCATTCGCTCTTTGTAAAATAAAATGTTATACGAGCTATATCCATTAATTCGTTCACACTGTCTTAAAGAAAAGTAGCGTAAATTATTTCTTATATTATCAATTATTCAATTTAAAACTATTAATCAATTACTATCGCCTAAAGTCCTATCTAAAACGATTCAGCCATATTTAATTTTAAGTTTTAATAATTCTGTTTCCTTTTTTATAATACACAGTTTTAATACAACAATTAAAATGTTAAAACTAATTATAATAAAAGCCTAACCTAAACAGCTTTGCAACTTAACTGTCAACAGTTTCCCCCACCACCGCAGTTTAGCCGTGACATCGAGCTATGCAACTGGTTCTAAATATTGACAATTAAAAAGCGTTAAACATGAGTACCCGTTATATAATAAAATGACTAAGATACTTACTTACGAGGATTAAGATTGTCGCCTAAGTGTGTTTACCCACACAAGGAAAAGTATGGATAAATATAATTTTCCATCAAAAAATCAGAACTGTTGTATGTAAAATACGTACGGAGTGACGGTGATACCTATAAGGTTTAAACGTATAAATTTTAATACTTTGAAAATTCATATTAACTGGATATGAAATGCCTGAAGTAGAAATATTAAAACAAAAATTAATAAAATAGCTCTCAAAATTTGCATACAGAAGTGGTAGTGGGGAGGCCACATAGCTCAAAAGTCGGACAACCGATGGGGTAAAAAGGTCCCGAATGGCAGCCACATCTAGGCAAAAGGAACATAGAGCGTGGAGGACGCTCCAGTTGCACCTGATGAGGATAGCGGATAACTGCTGGACACAGAGGGCACAGATCCGGTCTGACTGGCGCCATCTAGGGGAGGCCTATGTCCAGCAGTGGACAAGTAAATGCTGATAGATAGATACCCAGTGATTAAAATTTTCATCTGATTTTAATTATACCTTGACGTATACAGTAAGTACCATTCGACCCTTCACTAAAACAACTATAGAAAAGTTTAACTGATATTTAAATTTCATCTCTAAAAGGCTTTTAAAGCCTTTTTAAGAAAATAATATTTTTTTACTGAAATAGATGTTCTCAGAAATTAGACTCCGAAAATTTAATAAAACAATTTCTCTTGAACATAACAACAAGCGTAAAATAACCGGGACATTGTAACGCTACTCAAACCCCGTAAATTCTTCAAATTAAAATGCTTTATCGCTACACAGTATTGTTTTATGTGAGAAGGGTAGCAAACGAACCTGCAAACCACCTGATGTTAAGTAGTCGCAGCCCATAGACATCCACGTACAACGACAAACACGACTGAAATCGTCTCTACGCTCGAATGTAGATACGTTGCTACTCGTGAGGACTAAGGTGATCGCCTCGCTTCAAAGTGTAGCCGACAACCGCACCTCTCCAATCGAAACACAAGTAATGCTTAACGGCGGATTATGAGGGCGGTATGTTGTGGGTATTTTAAAGTTAGTTGGCAGTAAGCCGCGACAGTGTAAAGTAGAAGGAAAGTGTAGACTTGTGTTAGTTAAAAATAAATATATTAACTTTAATAGAAGTCTCTTCACATATTACTGGAATTGTGTCTAGAAAAATTTACGAAGTGGAAACAATGGATATATATGAAAACGAGTACAATAGCCACTATACCCAGAACAGTAATCTAAACTCGTCATTTAAATTTCTTTGTGATCTAGATTCGGGTCAACCCTTTTTGCGTGTCAGAACCGTATGTGAATCGGTAAGATGAAAGTATGAAGAAGGTCGGCGATAATACTGTCTCTATTGAATTAAATAGAATTCTTATTTATACGATTTTAAACTAAATTATCGCGGAATTTATACATTATGTTGTATAACGGTTACTATGGGCATGGCTAGTGAGTTTGACTGTGACCACGAGCCATTATGTAACATATTTTTACTTAACCTAAAATAACTAAACAGCCATCATTTTAGTATCTGGTTTGCTTTTATATACGCAAGAGAACCCAAAACAATATATTTTCGTTTTGTCTGCTTCTCTGTATGTCTGTTTTCCGTGTATCTGTATATCTGTATGTTTGTGCACGCTAATCTCAGAAACGGCTTATCCGATCTGAATGCAATTTTCAAGATTATATTGGAATGGGTTTCACTTAATATTTAGTGTTTATTCGTTGAAGTCGGCTAACAAATAAAGAATTATGTTAATTTAATCCAATCATAACCGACGAAGTTGTGGATTAACTTTTAACGTGGAATAATACGTTATTAGTTTATTGTTATTTTGATTTTGTTATATAGGTTATCTATTGTTATGTAACTTACATTACATTACACAATTTCAGGATTCGACTTTTAGCGATTTTGGCTGTACATTGAACTCTGCATTTGTCAATCCATTACTCTTTTATAAGGTATAGATTAATTTTCTGATAAACTTTAAGTAAAAACAGTCTGTAAAGAATAAAAATTAAATCAACGCCCTTAATATGTTCTATTAAAAAATAAATTTTAAAATGCTAGATTTGCATAACAGGGCGCTCAAAGCCGATGTACTCGTACTTCGCGCCTTTGATATTCATTAAGTGTATATAAATACCTTATATAGAAATAAAATATTTAAATTTGAATTTCTAGATGCCTTTATATATAGATTTTAGTATAACTGACTTATAAATTAATTGAATTTGAGTTTGAATTTCTAGATGCTTTTAAGTTTTAGCATAACTTAGCATACTTATTGCATAATACAACGAAAATGTTATTGTTATGAAATGTTAAGTAATCGCTTTTATCATTTAAGTATTTCTTATCACTTTATTCTCCACAGGTACTAGAGGATAGTTTGAAAAACAAGGAAGTCAGTGGAGGAAATTAGAGGAGTCTTCTGCTAAGAGGCAGCTGAATTAAGAGACATTATATACGAAGTTTAAGCATATTATCACAAGTATTTAGTCGTTAATGATTTAATTTTAGGGATTTATATAGCTGTCACCACGAGTCACCACTTTGGTTGCCGGATACACATTATTGGAGGCGACCATCTTAGTCCTCAAGAGTAGGAACGCATCCGCGTCCATCCTTAAATAGAACTTCTGTTCTATTTGAGATTGGACGTGGTTGTACATGGACTGCAGTGACCACTTAACACCAGGTGGCCTGCATGCCCGTTTTTTACACTTTCGCTATAAAAAAAATACAACAGGTTCGAAAGATTGGCAATCAAAAATCAAAATTCATTGACAGTGAATACCTGAATACCGGTGAATATTACAAAAATATAAATTCTGCGATGACATTAGTTTAAAATCTTGAATTAAACTTCGTCCGCATTCAATTTTTCTAAATTCAAAAATCAAATTTCTCCTCTGCCGTTAGCGTTCCGCCGGTTTCCTGTACCTATGTTATTTATTATAATGAATCTTTGAAACTTTTCCGGCATAACTTGCTCTACATTGAGGAACGAGATTAACATTGCCTTATTAAATTTCGGCATACTGGTAACGCAGGAAGAGTCGAAGACAAAGTCAGTGGAGTGGACCTTTGCTAAGAGGCAAGCTGAGTTCGAGTAATTATATAAGAGGTTCAAGTATATTATTAAAAGTATTTTTTTTTATGTGAGAAGAGTGGCTAACATACAAACCACCTGATATTAAGTAGTCGCAGCTCATAGACATACACGTACAACCACAAACACGACTGAAATCCCATCTGAACTCGAGCGTAGATACGTTGCTACTCCTGAGGACTAAGATGGTCGCCTCGCTGTAAAGTGTCGCCGGCAACCGCACCTCTCCAACCGAAACACAAGTAATGTTTTACGACGGATTTTGGAGGCAGCGGGGGCGGGTGCCTCTCCGGCGGAATTATAGTTCTCCAACCTTTAAACGTGTTGTAACTTAGACGCCTGCGTGAAGTTTTGCCACCAGAGGTCACCCATCTATATCCACACCACACCCGACATCATAACTGTCGATCGTTTACAATCTTCAAAACTATTGTTACTACTGCTACTACTAAAACAGATCAACTTACCGATACTCCTTCGTAGTGGAGTACAGCAGACATGGTATGGCCAGCAGCATCCCGCTAACCCAGATGGCTGCTATCATGATGAGGGAACAGGTCTTAGACATCCGCGGCCTCATTGGTCTCACAATCGCTTGATACCTGAATCCAAATAAGAACATAGAAAACACACAGATCACAAGAAACAAATAAAAAGATTGAAAAGATGTGTGTTATGGAGTTTCTTTCGCCTTCTCTTCTCAAAAACGAAACACTACGAGTCGGTGGTAGTTTATTGACTTTCAAAAAGAGTTTTTTAACGCATCTACTATTATAAAATATTTTTATTTTGATTTTGAATTACTTGGTGTAGCTAAAGAAACGATTAAAAAACATTTCATTAGCTATGAATAAACCCTCTTTTATTTAAATGGTATACGCTTTTATTGTTATTTATTATCTATTATAATATTATAATTATTATTTTTATTTTTTTTAATTAAAAAATTGTTTTAAATAATGTTTTTTGTTATTTATTTTTTACTTTTAGTATTTATGATATTATAATAGAAATTACTGTGTAAAGGATAAATTGCCATTTACTAAAATCCGCCATGTTGGAATTAGTATGTCATCATTTACATATTGCGTTTCGATTTATGATGTCATATTGAAGTTACTATGGAAATGATAGATTGACATTTAGTGACATCCGCCATGTTGGATTTATATGACCTCACTTTATTTATTACACTTTATGTTTCGCTCATCAAATCTTTTTATTTGACATTCATATCATAGGAGTTAATGTGGAAATGATAAATGGCAATGTTGCGGACGCCATATTGGACTTAAATGGTGGCAATCAATAATCTTGCATTGTCACGGGAACCAAACGTGTGTACACGTGTGGAAACCGTAACCGTAACGCGTGTACCGTAAAAGATGAAAGTTTATAAAAACTTTTTAAACAATACAGGCGTGCTGAACTTCTTCCGGGAGTTTGTAAGTTAAGGCCATGTTTCGAGCCGATGGTAGATAATAAAGATTGTAACCGACTATTTAAGAGAATGAGTACCCTTCCAAGTCTGTACTAAATTACTTTTGAAAAAATAAGGTGTCTTTCTCCTAAGAGTTTCTGATAAGGCCGAGTTCGGAATCGGCGGTAGATTTAAAAAAGATTGTTACTGACTATTTACGAAAGTACCCTTCCAAGCATACACTAAATTATAAAAAAATAAGATGTGCTGAGTTCTTTTCCGAAGTCTGTGTTAAGGCCGCGTTCGGAATCGGCGGTAGATTTAGAAAAGCTTGTATCTACTTACGAGAGTGAGTACTCTTCCAAGTCTATACTAAATTAAAAATACTTTTGTAAAAATAATGCGTGCTGAGATTTTTTCTGAAGTTTTTGTTAAGGTCATGTTCCGAACCGGGCGGTAGATTTAGAAAAGATTGTAACTGGCAGTTTACGAAAGTAACCTCGCAAGCTATAAAACAAACGCATTAAAATTTTAACATCAGTAGACTTGTTTGCTACGTCTATTGTATATAATATTTTGTAGTTAAGGCGTGGCTCTCATCTTAGTCGTCAGGAGTTTTAAAGTATCTATTTACTAACTCAAATAGACTTCAGTCCTGTTTGAGGTTGTATGTCCATGGTCTGCAGCGATTTAACATCAGATGGCCTGCGTTACGTTTGCTAGACTTCTGAGTAAAAGAATATATATTATAAGAATATAGATGAGAACACAGCACATATAGAAATATAGGGGGCGCTTCGGTGATGTCGTCCGATTCGATGACAACACTTGTTTCCAATCTACCTTATTTTTAGCGCAATTGCCCTATTTTTCATGAGAGCGACAACAATATGTAGATCTTTTTTTTAGAATTTTCAAGTACGTAAATTACCTTACAAAATTTTCCTTCACAGCAAACCAAGCGTCATTTAATTTATAACACCAATATTACACAAAGTACCGTGTTTTTAGTTACAAAGAAAAAGAAAAAAGCGACTATTTCCAGACATTATACGTTTTTTCAAACGATAAAGGAAAAATCATTCTATTTTTAAATATCTTCGCCTGATTTCAGCCCAGATCCGGATCCGAATCGTTGAACCGAATCACAGACTATACTCGGTCATCAATGCTTGATTTATGTTTTTTTTTGTGAGAAGAGTAGCAAACGAGCATGCAAACTACCTGATGTTAAGTAGTCGCAGTCCATGGATATCCACGTACAACCACAAACATCACCGAAATCCTATCAAAGCTCGAACGTAGATGCGTTGCTACTCCTGATGACTAAGATGGTCGCCTCACTTTAAAGGGTAGCCGGCAACCGTGCGATAGCCGGCAACCGCATCTCTCCAACCGAAACAAGAAGTGCCTTACGGCGGATTATGAGGGCGCCGGTGGTACCTCCCCGTTCGAACTATAGTTCTCCCACATTTATGATTTATTTAAGAGAAGTCTCATAACGTCTCACGTTGAATGTTCGATACAGTAATAAAGGCTCGCAGTGTAAAAGCTTAACGTTTTATGTCCCATATATAATTCATACAAAAACATTCATACGTTCTCACGAAGCTCATAAAAAGAATCTCATCACATTCTACGAATCGATTTATATGCTTTACTTGGTTCATTGACGGCATCTTAGTCAAAGTTTATTAATTTTACTCGGTTCATTAATGGCATTAGTCGCGGAAAAAAACAGCAGAAGACTAGGTAATAGTACACGTCATTTCATTCTTTGAAAAACTTGGATTAGTAATTGGCATCCATTTTTTCTCAATATGACTTATTCAAGAATATCTCGTAGTTTACTCTCGATTTAAATGCTATTCGAGTTTGGTCGTGTCGGTCTAGAAGGACTTCACAAGAGATTCACAACTAAAAGAACTATGATATTAGTATTATTGCTATAATATAAGGATATGATATATATAAATTTCCCTGCATTTTTTCCCACCTGTTTCTAATTGTTTAAATCGTTATAAAATCTAACAGACGTAAAATATATTTTTCAACATCAATTCTAGTTAAATGGTCATATAGAAAGGTATATTCATTTGAAATAAAAGTTAATTTTAATTGCCTTAAAAGCAGAAGTAAAATTAATGTTATGAACAATTTGAAACATATTTTGTTTTCTGTATAAAAATAATCCAGTTGGGGAGGTCTGGTTGTCGGATACACATTATTGGAGGCGACCATCTTAGTCCTCAAGAATAGGAACGCATCCGCGTCCATCCTTAAATAGAACTTCTGTTCTATTTGAGATTGGACGTGGTTGTCCATAGGCCACAATGACTACTTAACACCAGGTGGCCTGCATGCCCGTTTCTTACACTTGCGCAATAAAAAAAATACATAAATAAAATGTATAATTTGGACTATTGTAACGTAACGTAACGTATTGTAACGTAATTGTATTGTTCACGAATACAGTTTATGTTATGTTTTATCCAACGTAGAATATTCTTAAATATATAAAAACAAATTGGTATGTAATCTTTGGAATTTAATTCCCATGTTACAAATTCCACTAAATATCGCATGTTAATGGAATACTGACTCAACTCAAAAAAGAAGATTGTTGGGAAATCGCAAAAGATGTGGCTATGAGAATTTTATACTACTTGTTGATGTATAAAGTTAAAACTGATTTGTCGCTGGAGTGGTAGTAAAGCGTAATTACAATTTAATTCGAACAGTAGACGGTAGATGGCGCTAACAGGAGCCTGTATCTGTATGTAACTCAATTATCTACTAATGGGTCAGTGTTCCATTACGCATGCGACATGTTGACTAACCAAATAAATTACAAATAGGTCACAAAGCAATTAATAAAATAAATCCGTCCAAAAATATCAACTCAATTTATTTAGATTTCGATTGAAACAAGGCTTAGTCGTTTATACTACGTTTCAAACTGAAATAACGTAGAAATATTATTTTGACTAAAAACATATTTATCTAGACCAATACTGGAATCCAATTTCAGAGTGGATTTTGTTGCCAATAGCGACCTATTTTCTAGTAAATTATTCCAAAGTTAGAGTAAGAAACGGGTATGCAGGCCACTTAATGTTAAGTGGTCACTACAGCCCATGGACAACCACGTCCAATCTTAAATAGAACGGAAGTTCTCTTTAAGAATGGACGCGAATGCGTTACTACTCTTGAGGACTAAGATGGTCGCCTCCAATAATGTGTATCCGGCAACCACACCTCCCCAACTGAAAAACAATACATGAAGGACATGTTGCTTTACAGCGGGTTACGAGGGTGGCGGTGGTGCCTCCCCGGGCGAGCTGTAACGGCTCTACCACTTAAAAAAATGTGTTTGTGTGACGCGAATACTCTTAAATCTGTCTCTAATTTTGCACAGAGAGTGCCCGTACCTCTGATCTCGTCATAGGCTATATGTAATCCATACTATATTTTCTTGAAACTGAGCAATGACCAAAAAAAAATATAATTAAGATAATTCTTTTTAGGCAATATTTTTAAAATTGCATATTGCTATAAACTTTGTAGCGAGTTCCAAAGCTACCAATGCGACAAAACCGCAGGCAAAAGTTAGTAAGCTATACTATATATACACTGAAAATATCTTCAATTTCTCAAACGAATAAAATCACGATAGGACTAACGGACCATATAATTATTTCTCTATTAAATACAATAAACATAGTCGTAAAAGTTTACAAATATAAGCTTAAAATAACTTCATATATATTATTTATCAACTAAAGTTAACACTTTCCCTGCGGCTACAACACTGCTGTGTAGTTCTGGGCGATGCGATTGCGGTTACACACCTGTGTTGTACCGACACATTTGTATGGATTACGGGCGGACACAAGTGCTGGTTTTACGTCGGCGCTACAAGACTGGGGGCGGACATTACGTCTGTGTGTCCGTAGATGATACACAGACGCTAACAAATACAATATTTCAGTAATTTATCGGCGTATCTTCAGTCTAATCACACAAGCTCCAGTTTATCCGCCTCCCGCAATACTGACCCGATCATATCCGCGCCGCAGTCGAAGTGTTAAAACCTATTTAATTACAAAAATTAATACTATCGCTTCGTTTTAAGTGAAAAAAAAAATTGACGTATAAACTCATAATTACGCTTTTAAGGGCAGATTCAACATTCATCTGTTGATGGGCAAATCAGTACTAAAATGGTTCATTGACGTCATATTTAAATTCATTTATTAGTTAACAAAAGAAAGGTTCAATAAATAATTGTTTTACAAAACTCTAGGACAAGTTTTAATGTACATAAATCAATTATCAATAATTGTCAAATGTGCCAGTAACATCATGATTAATCATCGATTGCATGATAATATAGTGGGTATAGTATAGTTAACAAACTATATAAAAATCTAGTATTTACAATGCACCGCCCGCGATGCGCACTGCGACAGGAATCTGTAACAATCATGTAGGCGTGAGTACAATTTTTTTGGAAAACCCTTCTTCTTTCGTCAAGAGAAGACCAGTATGTATAGTCAGATAGTGATGGAGTAATATTGATGGTATAAAATAAATTTGTAATTGCTTCCATTAATTTATGTGTTACAAGGAGCTTTACTGGTTCTCGAAGTGCGGTGCACGGCAGGAAGGGGGGAGGGGGGAATACATTCAGTAATGCATTCTGTATGTACCGCTTAGGGTCGGCATTCTGTGTCATTACATAACAATGGGTGCTGTGTACCGCTACGTAAGACAAGGACACACCCGTGTCTACGCGTGCCTGTATAGCTCCTACAGCGG
>DWON01010459.1:0-10760 GCA_018251015.1 Phocides pigmalion okeechobee
TTGAGGACTAAGATGGTCGCCTCCAATAATGTGTATCCGGCAACCACACCTCCCCAACCGAAACACGATACATGAAGTACATGTTGCTTTACGGCGGGTTATGAGGTTGGCGGTGGTGCCGCCCCGGGCGAACTCTAACGACTCTACCACCTTTCAAATCATTTCAATGTTTCAAATATTCAAGAAAACATTTAAATGTAAAACTTACTTCCACACAGTCGTATACTTTTATAATGTTGGCTTTAACGTACCTATCACATTCTTAAAATAAAAAGTCAGTTCTTTGAATCAATTACATACTTTATTTTTAATTTTAAAGATGTACATTATTGTGTGCTGTAATTTTTACCGTGAATAAACGTATTTTCTTTCTAATTAGCCAATTTTAATGTTGCCAAATTCATAGAAACATATGTAGGTTGTTGCTATGCTTTCATAGAACGAGTAGACAGTAAATGGACGCTAATTCATAGTTCGTCGCCCCACTGGTCCATATTGAATTGTCACGTTATACACTTCTATCCATGTGACATGTTGTACAAACAACAGCTTACAGCTGAAAATTATTGTTGTTTAGGTATTTTGTGTTCACTAGCATTCACCCGTGGTTTTGCTCTCACAGAAGTCGTTATTATGATCTCAATCTTTCAACTTATATCTTGTTTAGTTTGTTGCTTGTTTCTATTTTTATTTCTTTTACCCTCATAAGTTATGGAATTCTCTAAATAACATATTCACCTCCCTTGTAACCATAACCGACAATTGCTAAAATCTAGACGTAAGATAGTTAATTAATCTAGCGCTAGGAGCTGTCAATATTTTCTCCATCCTAGTTTAGACGTAACTACGATCCGTGCACCTGGGTCAAACTATCGGCAATTGATTAACAGTTTATATATTACCTTCCTGACCGAACTCAAAATTTGCCGCCTACCAGTCTCGTTTACACATTAAAATATATATGCTGTAAAACATGTTAATAAAATCCCTGTCATATTAATACGGACTATTAAAAAACTATAATCTTGAGTACCCGTTATATAATGAAATGTATAAATTCCGTGATGATGTTAGTTTAAAATCGTAAAATCCCAATTAACGTTACCCATGTGTCCCTTTATCCCTCCACACATTTCCTCAACTGTATCACAATTTTACAAATGACAGTTGTCGCGAAATTGGCCTACTAAATAGCAGAGCGCGGAGATTTCTCAAATGCCCGTTTGCCAGGGAATTTTGGCACAGTTGGGACTTGACGAAAATAATGTGTTATAGTCATCGAGCGATATTCGTCGTGCGATTGACAAAAAATAATGTCGTATAGACGTCGTCACTTATCATACTTTCGGGATTCCGTTAACGAGATATTCGATATTTTAAACGAAATACGAAGTCTGTTAAACGGTATTCTCCATTAAAATAATAAAGAATTAGCTACAACTTTGTGGTTTTACGAAATGCGAAAAGATTCGCATGTAATCGTCATAAATCCCAAAAAAATATATATATTAAAGAAAAGCATGTAATTTAAACTAATATTATCGCGGGATTTATACAATTTTGATTATACAATACAATTGACGCTTTTTTATTGCCGATATTTCGAACCAGTGACATGGCACGTGGTCACGGCTAAACTGTGTTACCACGTCACTACGTGCCGTGATCAAGAGCGATAGTAATATGTATATATTACTATATAACGGGAACTCACTATTAACGCTCTTATATTATTATTTGTATTATTTGTTTGAAACATGCATTTTTCGGGTCTACTTTTGGAAAATTCTTATTATTGCAACATTTAAAGGCCCTAAATATTTTTATATACATATATGCGGCGAATTAAAAAACAAAACAGTAATTCTAAATGTGACTCAAAATCTTTATAATTCTATAAGTAAGATATGATTATCAATATTGAATAAATAATAATAAATAACTTTTTTCTAAACTCGTAGCTAATGACTAAAATTCCGTTTCGTACGGGCCATGGACACGATTCTCTGTGCGAGATATGATCCAGCCCTCTTGTCACCGGCGGCTTCGATCATAATGGTATTTGTTATTTTTTTGATACGGAACCAATATAAAATCCCAGAATACTCACAGTTGGTTAAAATAATGTCAGCGCATCAAATAGCATTTCTCATATTAATGTTTAATTTTATTGCTACGGAAATATCAAATTTTTTCCACGGACTTTGCAAGCACATAAATATGTCATTAAATTATTATTTTCTGATGATTTTATTCTCACATTATCACGGAAATATTAAAGTTGGATATCTTATATTAAAAACGTCATTGACTGAATAAAGTTGTACGTTGTTAAAAAATATGTTTCTTACACACGATAAATAATTACAAATGGTTGTGTTCCTCAGATGTATTATTAAAAAAATAGGTGTTATAATTATACAAAAGTTAATATATTTTTTTAATAATATATCTATGTAAAAATATTATGAAACAGAATCCCCCGTCGCGTCTGTCTGTTCGTGATAAACTCAAAAAGTACTGGACAGATTTTCTCATGGTTTTCAACAAGAGGTAGGATTTCCCGAGGAAGGTTTTAGAGCATAATAAGTAAAGTTTTTTTTTGTAAATAAGGCGACAATTTAAATAATCACTGGATACATGTATTTGTTTCACGATTTTAGAAATAAACGCTGGCAAAGTCGCGGGCACAGCTAGTATGTACTAAAAGTATTGAATGCCTGCGTAGAGCAGGCTATTACAAACTACGAATATTAATATTACCACGTGCATATAACATAATTACCTATATTTACATATATTCTATTTTTCTGATGTTGAGTTCAGTTTATGTGAACAATACTTCATTCATGGGCAGGTAGTTGGGTTATTTAAGAATCATAATAACAATAAGAATAGCGGGTAACTGCTGGATGCAGAGGTCACAGAACCGGCTAGAGTGGCGACCTGTGGCCTGATTGGTCACCTGGGGGCGGCCTATGTCCAGCAGTGGACACGAAAAGGCCGATGAATGAAATGGCAACAGTTCACGACAGTGAACAGAAAGCAGAACTAGGTTTCACTGAAAAAGGCACCACCATCGCTCTTACATTCCACCGTAAAGCAATTCTTATAACCATAAGAATCGACAATCGACGAATCGACAAGTCGACAAGCGCACATCTCTAACCGGGTTCGGTTGTCGACTACACTTAAAAGCAAAACAATCATGTTTAGCCCTCAAGAATCGCAACTCATCTATACACGACATTAGACTCGTCAACTTTAATTCTGTTTAAGGTTCGACGTGGATATCTTTTGTCTACGGAGGCCATTTAACATCAGCTGGCCACATATTAATTAATCTGCTTTAACATAGTCTTGACATCAAATAGCAGCTACAGGTATTTATTTACGTCAAAAGAGTAGCAAACGAGCATGCAAACCACCTGATGTTAAATAGTCGCAGCCCATACACATCTAGGTACAACCACAAACACGACTAAAATTCTATCCGAGCTCGAACATAAATACGTTGCTACTCTTAAGAACGGTAACCACACCTCTCCAACCGAAAGCGGCGGTACCTCCCCGGTCGAACTATAGTTCTCCCAACTTTAAAGCGATATATAGCGATAGGTCGTTTCTGCTAATATTTTAACAAAACAAGTAAAATATTGATAAAATTCCCGACGCCATTGAGAATAGTGTCTAATCCCCATTCACATTCCGAACGCTTCTGCATTGAATTAATGTTGTATATTTAGACGTTCCAGGCGAAGACACTGTCGCTCACGCTTTCTTAATAACTCCTCTGCCGGAAACGACGCGACGAAATCAAATTGTTTGAGTGCAAATTTGTTTTCAATCTATTATCATTGTATAAAAAATAGCAGTAGCCCAGCGGTCACTTCCAAAACAAAGATCCGTGATTAATCCCTCGGGAGTTATTCTTGGTTTTTATAATTTATGTTATTAGGAATTAATTATGGCTTTCAAAATAGAACACATCTTACAGAAAGTGTGTCTAAAAGCTCTCCATAAAGTTTCCAAACGTATGCGAAGACTATAAGCCGCACTAAGCGTGACGAACTATTTGTCTTCTCATTTGTCAAAATATAAACGCGACCTCTGGATTTTAAGGATTGCGCGTAAACAGTGTGTATTTCATTTTGTAAAAGTTTGAATACCTTGTCTCCCCGGCCTTGGACAGAAGGAAGGGGTATGTCAAAATCAAATGATCCCGTCTGACATACTGTCATGTCATGTCATGTCATGTTTTTCTCTCATCTTTAAAAAAAGACTGCCCGTGTTCAGGCGACAATGACGTAACTAACTTTTTATATGACAAGCCAAAAACGTTGCAGACCACCTGATGTTAAATGTCTGCTGCAGCCCATGGACACTGACTATAACCTCAAACGGGACTCAAGCCCTATACGAGATCGTTGCAGCGTTTTGAGAAGATGCGTTGCTATTCCTAACAGCTAAATTGGTCGCCTCGCTTGTATAGCCGGTAGGCGCACATCTCCTACAAATTAAAACATTGCTTCATGGTTTCAAACTGATTATAATTACAGTGCTGGTACGTGTTTTATGTGAGAAGAGTGGCAAACCAACATGCTAACCATCTGATGTTAAGTAATTGCAGCCCATAGACATCCACGTACCACCACAAACACGACTGAAATCCTATCCGAGCTCGAACGTAGATACGTTGCTGCTCCTGAGGACTACTCGTAAGTCGCCTCGCTTCAATGTGTAGCCGGCAGTCGCATCTTTCACACCGAAACACAATTAATGATTTACGACGGATTTTGGGGGCGGTCCATCCATTATCTATTTTTATCACTATTTGTCACCAGAGACGTTTCGGAAAACGTTATCTTTCAAGTCTGTTTCGCTAAACCAATCCATACATTAGTCCGATATATAGCGGATAATTGGTTTACCCACACATTGGCAGAATGCCCCGTGACTCAATACATTAATACTACTACTGTTTACAGTGTTGATGCAGATTTTATGGAGTAGTAGAAGCCTATTTGATTGGAAAACACTGCTGGTGCCACTACTTTTAATGGTGAAGGGAACTATGGTTCGACCCGGTAGGTACCACCGCCGCCTTCCTAATCCGCTAGAAAGCATTACTTGTGTTTCGGTTGGAGAGGGGCGGTTGCCGGATATATGTACTTTCAAGTGACGTGACCGCCTTAGTCCTCAGGAGTAGCAACATATTCACGTTCGAGCTCAGATAGGATATTAATCGTATTCATGATTGTACGTGGATGTCTACGGGCTGTCAGGTGGTTTTTAAGTTCATTTGTTACTCTTCTCATATAAAAAAAATACTAGTACTAATTTTAGTACTTCTAGCTGCTGCCCGCGACTCGTTCCCGTGAGCTTAAATTTTGTCGGTTTTTTCCAGATTTTCTCAAAACAAAAAGTTCTCATATACTCACATCCGTAAGTTTGAAATTAACATAACTTTTTGATTTATAAACCGCTTAAAAATAAACACTAAATGTTAAATAAAGCTTTCTGCAACATATTCGTAAAAACCACACTGATATGAGTTATGCCGTTTCGGAGATTAGCGCGCCCATACCCACAAATAATCAAACTAACAGACAAAAAATCAAATAATTACTGTTATCTATCTATAGGATATATTGCATTAATAATCACTCCTAATAATAGTTTTAATATACATACGTTGTCGTACGTGTACAACATACTTCAAACTTTCCTCCCTGTCATAATCTCAGTTTAAAAATCTCAGCTGTAATAAGTTTACTTAACACACACTCTGGACCTACCTCTGTGATCCCGGTGGGCGCCAAAACAAATAATATATGGCGACATCAACTCTATGACGCAAATACTGGACGTAAACTGTACGGCATAAGTAGATTAACCGTGGATCAACACGTGGATGACGATATTTAGTTTGTATAAGTATGCGCTTATAAGATTTTTTTCATACATGGTTAGTCTGTAAGGATAGGAAAGGGATGCAATATATTCAATTTAGGAGTTTATGTTAAAATTAAAAAAAATAGTGGTTTTGTTGTCAGCAGAGAATATACAGAAATCTAAGGCTGTGTTGCTAGTGAAAATATAAAATAAGTTGTATAAAATACAAAGTCACTTTTGGCACCTATACGCTCGAATCTTACAAACTACGCAATGGAATTCCATGTGATTTGTATCAATAGACGGAGGGATCAAAAAGGAAGGTTTATACACGCATATTATAGAAGAATAAAACTGTTTTTTATAGATTCATAATTTGATATTGTAAATACACTTGTACGAAAACTGTGCGGGTTAATGTACTATAAAATTCACTATAGATGACCGACTCGTTCACCTAGAAGGCATTAACAACAACAGAGGTGCAGCATTAAATTGTTGTTAGAAACGATTTTGTGTTCCGCTACCTCCATGTATAATGGTATATAAATATTTCAAAGTATACGGTATGAAGATAGGAAAAAGTGAAGAGAGTAATAATATATACCATTATACATATTAAGACCAACACGTATTTCGCCCCAAAAAAGGAGCATTATCAGGGTAAGTTGACTCTGCGTTTAGCGACAAATAAACAAACAAACAGTAAGGAATCCGCATTCAACGTTCGATCTAGGTGTGTTGTTGTACTGGCGTCTCTTTACACTGTGGCAATAGACATGTCATGTTTTATAAACATTCCGTAATCCAGAATAACAGTAAATCGCGATCTTTACGCGTCGAGGCAGACATTTTTAGCGGTCGTACGTAAATCATTTAATACGGTACTTCGCTATGCACAAAATATGACACGTAATAGCTTTAGTGGGACTGAAATAATATATTTCTTTATATGAGATGTGTGGCAAATTATTAATCGTCCAATCAACATAATACAGGATACGCCTAGTTTGAAATTCAGTTGATCCTATCCTGTCCCATTCTGTGATTTGATTATTGATGTGTTTGTTTTATGTTTTTATGTGAGGAAAATAGCAAAAGTGTAGGATACCTGATGTTATATTGTCGCTACAGCCCATCGACATCCACAGATAACCTCAAACAAAACAAAGACCTGTCGTAGGTATCTCGGATACTACTCTTGGTTTGTCGCCTTGCTTGTAAATATTGCCGATAATCAATTCAAGTTGGTACAGCTACAGTTCAAACAAGGTTATCCACCGCCGTCCACACGATTCACCTTAAAGCATTCTTTGTGTGACGGTTGGAAAAATGCAGTTGTGGAAGTGAGGCGACCATTATCAGTCCTGAGGAGTGGCAACGCATCTGTACTCTAAAACAGACAGAACTTTAGTCCCGTTTAATGCTAGTCGTAAATGTCCATGGACTTCATTTAACATCGGATGGCCTGTACGTTCCATTGTTGCTTTTTCAATCTAAAAAACGCAACTATGTACCGAATCTCGCGACTTGCTTTACACAGATTTCGAGGGTGTCATTGGTACCTTCCCAAACTGTTCTGCCACCTCTTAATTTGACTATCAGGGACTTCTGTAATCAGCCCGAAATAAGACTGTAAGCCATCCTAAAATTAGCCATTGATTATACCGCTTTGGTGTTACAGACAAATAATCAAACAGTCTAAAAAAATGAGAATTTGGTCATGATATCTGTAATAAAAAATATTACCTTGATTTTTTTTTCAAAAAAATAACTAGCCTATGAACATCTACGTCCAACTGCAAACATCATGCACAGATGCGTTACTACTCCTAAGGACTGAGATCGTCGCCTCGGTTAAAAGTACCGGGGAATCGCACCTCTAACCCAAACACAAGAACGGCTTTTAAGGGCAACGGTGGTACCTCCTCTGTCAATGGGTTGTTTTACCACATTGCGCGTATATCCGTTTGTTTGAAACAATTTGTGGTACTCACCAGCTCGTAGACACGTGGTCCCTAAAAGGGCGTCGAAAATACTACTGAGGGCTAAACCTAAAGTTCACAGCATAGGGCTGTGCAAACATGTAACCAATTCCTTTTTTCATAACTTCAAATAAAAGAGAAGGTTCTCAATTTGTTTATGTCGTTTTTGTTCGTTACCACATAATTGTGAAATTTATTAACCCAAATCAAAAATCAAAATAGTTTTATTCAATATTTAACCGATTTGAAAAATGTTTTTTATCGGAACTTCCAGTTTGCTCAAATCTCATTTGAACATTTCAATTTTAAGAGAAAATAAAAGACAGATAATATAAGAAGGTGGAAAAAGTAGTGAAATTCTGAAAATAAAAATACATTTGTAATAAATTATTATCCCTAAGTACAGAAACAAGAGCAAATTTCTTTGAAGCTACAAAATATTAAAAGAGAATACAAATAAGAAAGTTCAGTGGTTTATTAATTGTGCTAGATAACAAATACATTAAAATATCCGTCAGCAAACAGCGCGTAGTGACGCTAAAAAAGTATCAAAAATATAAATCGAAGTGTCAACATTTTGTACATGTGTCCTCTTGGCTTTAAAACAGTCGGTCCAAGTGCCCTAGTGCCAAAAATATTGCAAATTTCTCGCATTTGATCGACGCTATTGGTAATAAGAGAGCTGTTTCATATCTCACGCAGAGAATTGCTGTTGCTATTTAATTATATTTTGCGGATATTCTTGGCAACATACGATTACAAGCTTCCTATAGAGTGACCTAACCTAAAGAAAGAAAGTCTAACCTAAAGACTTTTATTATCATTTATTGTAATTAGTTTAAGGTATTCAATGTTTTATTTACTTAAATAGAAAAAAACAAAAAAATATTACATTGTGCCAACCCTAAGTTAATCCCTTTGGTCTATACGCGATCACTGAGGCAAGGTTAATTACCCCAGCCCTTTGAACAAAGAAATTTCGGTTCAGTTATGTATACAATACTTTGCTTTTGGTTTAGAACGTCTCAATAAAATTTATCTTTCATAGAACAGACTTCACGACACTCTTGAAATCGATGATAAATGTTTGATCTAGTCGACCTAAATAATAAATGTATTTTACGTCGACTGAGTACGTGATCCCCAGAAGAACTGTGTCATATCTAATAAGCAGTAATAATCTTAAGGAGATTAAGTGCGGACGTAAACTTGAGAAAACACCACTATACTAAGTTTATCTATGAATATTATTAAACAAAGTCCCCCGTTGCATCTGTTTGTCTGTTCGTGATAAACTCAAAAAGTGGATGGATCTTCTTACAGTTTTCAACAACAAGTAGTGATTCCTGAGGAAGGTTTTAGTGCATAATAAGTTAAGTTTTTCTGAGTAGGGATTCCACTTTATAGGAGGAGTCATAAAAGTGGGAGAACTATAGTTCGACTGGAGACGTACCACCTCCGCCCTCAAAATCTGCCGTAAAGCATTACTTGTGTTTCAGTTGGAGACGTGCGTTTGCCGGCTACGCATTGAAGCGAGGCGAGCATCTTAGTCCTCAGGAGTAACAACGCTAGATGCGTTCGAACTCAGATAAGATTTCGGTCGTCTTTGCGGTTGTACGTAGATGTCTATGGACTGCGACCACTTAACATCAGGTGGTTTGCATACTCGTTTACACTTACATAAAAAAAAAACAAAAGCTTACCCATTGAGAATCTCCTCCTTTTTTGAAGTCGAATAAAATAGGGAAATATCTTATTTTACATACTAATTATGGACTCAGTTCATTAAACCTTAGCACTGTCAACAAATGAGTAAAAAGGGCAGAGCACAAATACGCCCCAAGGTTGCACTAATCCCTTCTGCTGTCACGCGCCAAGGCTAAACCCGGCCCTTTGAAGTTCGAACAAAGGTTCTTTAATTGCGGATTATTTTAGCATTAATGATTTTGAATCCACAAACATATTTATCTTATCAGTACATTGTAGAACATTGACTGTTATTTATCTAAATATTCATCCTCCTAATTCACAGTGAAGAATTTGTTGCGTTTCTGTGTTAGAGGTGTTGTTATCCCGTTAGACACTGGCAAGGCGACCTTAGTATTAAGGAGTAGCAAGGCATTTAAATACGATCCTTAACTCCGTCAGTATTATTTAAGACTGGATTATGGACTTCATTCTAGTTTACTAATCTTTTAAGTAACAAATTTTCTCCTAGAGCATTTCAAATTATATTAACGTACACCACTATGAGTATTTCTTCTTTCTACTACTGTTAATGTATCCTCTGCTCAATTTTCTCTGGAAGAAATTGCTAACTTTAGCTAGCTAATTCTGGTAGAAAATCGTAGCAATATGAAATCTCTTTGTGTTCGAATTCCTATGATGAAAATACCGCCGTTGTAAAGGAAACTACACGACACAAACAGACATTGATATTTAAATTATATATGTATGTATGTATATGTGTCTACATACTACAAGGTTCTCACTAATCCCAGCGTAGCTTTGCCCTTTGAAGTGCCGACAAAGACGCGGCTTGCGTGTAATTAATCTACTTGAAGGATTAATTTTGTTTTGCGCTCGTATTGGTATTGGTGAAACTTGGACCTGAACAGTGAAATATTACTTTTGAAGAATACTTTTTATTATATAAGTATATATTTTGGCTCTTTAGCATTTCCTAGCCATTGCAGCACTGCTAAGCCAGCTAGAAAAGCATAAGGGTATAAAAATATATAACATAACAAATTACAACAAATATTTCAGAACCTTTAAATGTGGTGGAGCCGTTAGTCCGTCCTAACCCGCCGTAAAGCAACATGTTCTTCATGCATTGTGTTTCGGTTGGGGAGGTGTGGTTGCCGGATACACATTATT
>DWON01010460.1:0-10760 GCA_018251015.1 Phocides pigmalion okeechobee
GCTTTTGTTGAAAGAAACCACATTCACAAATACTAGAACAGTAAATAAGAGCTTTCATGTCTGAAGAGAGCTCCCTAACAAATGGATTTTATGTACCATGAACCAACTCGATCCGATGTGATCGGTAGCATTATGTTGCTACTTAAGTGGACATATGTACAGATATCAAAGATTGAATCAACAAGAACGCAATATAATATTATGTTTCCTATCTAGACAAATCAGAATAAAACAAAATGAGCTTTTATAAGCTCGCGTTTCGCTTACTCATTCGCATGGTAGAAAGTACCAAGCCCGTGTGACCGCCGCCTAATGTTAAGTTGCCGCTACATCCACGTTAACCTTTAACAATAGTAAAACGGAATATGTAAAGTTCAACCTTTGAGTTTGAAATTCGACACCAGTTTATTAATTCATGATATTATTCGTATAAAGTTACAAGTAGCAAACGAACGTGCAGGTCACTTGATGTTAAATGAACTATACAGTCCATGGATATTATCCAGGACTAAAGACCTGTCCGAAGTCACGCACAGAAGCGTTGCTACTCCTGTTGACTAAGATTGCCGCCTCGTTCGTAAATGTAGCCGGTAACAACTCTCCAACCGAATCACACAGTAATTTTACGGCGGACTTTGAATGCGACCGAGGTATCTCCCCGATCGAAGTATAGTTAGAACTAGAATTGGTTGGCAGACTACAGATATAAGAATTATTGGCTACTCCATATAAACGGATATGGATGTGCGGCAGAAATGTTAGAGTATTTTTTTTGTGTGATCTAATTTTCTAAAAGATTAAAATGATTTAGACGGAACATTTTAGTGATGCCTAGTAAACATAAAACATTTGAGTAAATTTAATCTCCTTTATAACAAAATTAGGTCACCTTTGCAAACTAAATTGATAAAAACAACACGCGTCTTGGTATTTTCAAAAGACATGAATCGAGAAAGGTCTTAGTAATGTAATTAAAACCTTAATTATAATGTATATAAATAACACGAAGGTATCCCGTGTAACGGGGACTAGCAAGTATCGCTTGACGGGATTACGTGTTAATTTGACAAAATTCCCGGTATCCTTTAAACAAAATAACATAAACAGTAATCTCGAGGGATTCACGGTACTTCGTTTATCTATTAAAGGGTGAAGAAATTTGCAAATTAGTAAAACTATACGATGCGAACACGGAGGTACTAGGGCCACACCCATTTCTAGTGTGAAGCGTACTTGAGTTTGAATAGAACTGTGTGCAAGTCAGTCCTAAAAGTGGCAACGCATGGACGTATTATATAAAACAGGACTTCAGTCCTATTTAAGGTTCATGGGCTACAGTGACAACGTATATAATTTACATAAGGTCGCCTACATGATAGTTTGCCATTCTTTTCCGTCTTAGGTACTACTTGGCTTGTTAACTTAAAAAAATAATAGATGTATTTTTGACCTATTTATATGGTTGTTTACCTTATAATGTCTTTACAATATTTTAATAAGAATATTACATATATACATACAAAATAAAAGTGTTAATACTACCTCGCTATTTAAAATTTTATAACTAAATGGATACATGATTACGCTAGTTTTCGTATTGAGGCGAAACATTCAATATTGTAGTCAATATTAATTAATACTTATGATTTTAAACTAAACATCATCGCGCTATTTATACAATTTACTACGTACTGGTAAGTCACAAATATTCCAAAGTTCAGTGCGTAATGATACAATCGTAATGGTGTGTCGTGATTATTCTGTATAATAAAATATAAAATGAACTAAACGTAAGGTAGATCGATTGATCTACCATTAGCAACTGTCAACAGTGTCCACCGTCATCGCAGTTTCGGCGTGACAACGAGCCATGCAACTGGTTGGAAATGTCAGCAATCAAAAATCATTAATCATGAGTATCCGGTACATAATAAACTCATATTTTAACTTAAACTCTCCGTCAAATCTTGATTCTTGCTTCTGTAACTGTAACAAAATGTAAATGTACCAATATGTCGCTAAAAGGTATCGTAAAAGTT
Source organism: Phocides pigmalion okeechobee (assembly GCA_018251015.1). Taxonomy (NCBI): domain Eukaryota; kingdom Metazoa; phylum Arthropoda; class Insecta; order Lepidoptera; family Hesperiidae; genus Phocides; species Phocides pigmalion. The sequence continues at coordinate 2,040 of DWON01010460.1, forward strand.
ATACAGATACGGTCGTGAAACCCTAATCTAGACAATTGTGTTAACGGCATTTCACACGTATTACTCTCTAATCCGTAACACTCCACATACGTGTTTACATAACGCGTACCACATGCGCCCATTACCGCGAACAAATATCTTTTATGTTTTCAATTTTTATTAAATTAATCGCAAAGCCCTCGTCCATGTTCTCCAATTAATAGGAGGCTTTGATATGGGCTTTAAAATATCAATAATTCCCGTTCGGAATCACTTTAAAAGATTTTCCGACGGCGGCTCATTGTTATGGCGGTATCGCATTGCGAAAACGAACATGTCATGGAAATGAAGTCAATTTACATATTAATTGAAAATCAAATTCGGTTTACATTTCACGGGCCTTAAATCCCTTAAAAATACTTTGATTTCTGTTTGTCCACCCAGCGAATTAGTTTACACGGAGTAAAGCTAATAACGTCGGCTCAGTTTATTCAATTCGGTATGATTCCACTCTACCGGGGTTTATAGCAAATTGTATGGAAATGATATTGGGCTCAAAATTCTCGCCAAATATGCACTTTTGCTGGTAGCTCAGATTTTACGCTAGATGCACGCTGCCATATTTACCAGATATTTGTGCTGCATTTTGCTCTAAAGCTACAGATCTTTTAAAGACAAGATAACCAAGTAGCCTCCTAGGACGTATTCAGATTGAAATACCTACTTACTAATAACTTTTCCATAAATAAAACTGTAAATTCATCGGAGTGAGCTGAAAAGTCGCGCTAATTGGTTCGGAAAAAAGCACGCCATTTATTGAGACGAATAGTCTGCTCAACTTACAAAAAAGTGTCATTTAAATTTCTTTTCTTTTATTCTCTTACAGTTTTCCAACCCTGTCTTACAGTGCAAGATGTTATGGTTATTCACGTTTTTTAAACATCCATTGACCTCGCCTTGGAGGTAAAACGAGACTGCAAATGGTATGACGCTCGGATATACTGTCATGGCTCCTCTCCGTCGCCGCTCTCTACTAATTATTTATTTGTTTTGTGTTTATATTTACTAGATATATGATGAAAGGAAAAATATATTTATTAAATTTAATATTGTTATCTATTTTACAACACAATTAATTAATGATTGTTTTGTTTTTCATTATAAATTATTTAAATAACCCGTAATTACATTTTAAATGACCGAGACATTTTTTTTGTAACACCAAATCTTAGTGGAAATTTATTTATCTTAATATAAGATCTCTTTGCCGCATATCAGCTGCCTTGTGCTATGCACCTTGTATTAGATTTTTTTTCATTTCCTCCGCACATGTTTTCGTAGTAACCGTAGTTGTAACCGTAGCTACAACGCTGCACGCTAGCAACATTCAGCGATTCGCGTTCAACCACGACTCAGAAGTGGTTGCTTTTTTGCGAATACAAATGGGAGGACACTTCAGACCTCGTTTATTCAGTTGTTAGAGGACAAAGCTCCCATTGGAGTAGATCCTAGAGTCATTGCTCTGTCGCTTTTATTCACAAAAGTTTGTTTACATGGAAACGAGTTTCGTAATACAGGTCCCTAGCCGCCCTGTACGCAAGGCAGGAATGAAAGGACAGAATTCCTTATTTATGTTCAACAAGGTGGCATGTAAAAGAACTTCGTAATTCTTAACATTATCAATTCTACCTTATAGTAGTAGTTTAAAGATGTCTATTTCTGGTTTTATGACATATTCTAAGCGTGCGACTATTTTATGTTATACATTATAACATATATGTATTGTTTCAGCAAGGTGAGGTTTCCGGCTCATTTATAAGTAGTCATTTTTAAACTTATTTTTATATTATTTAAAGGGACAATTTGGCATATTAATGATATAATTATAATATGAACAAAAATTAATACCTAATCAACTAACTTTCTTCCTTAACAGCATGGCAACAGTGAAAAGTAGGTTTTCGATCTTTAGTGTATGATCAACACCTTAATGTGATTTTCAATATGCATGTTTCGGTAAGCAGCAAAGCATACTAACTGTTTAAATTTTTGAATACTAGTAAAATTTGAATATTTAATATATGCAAACCACCTGATGTTAAGTAGTCGCAGCCCATAGACATCCACGTACAACCACAAACTCTACCGAAATCCTATCTGAGCTCGAACGTAGATACGTTGCTACTCCTGAGGACTAAGATGGTAGCCTAGCTTCAAATTGTAGCCGGCAACCGCACCTCTCCAACCAAAACACAAGTACCTCCCCGGTCGAGCTATAGTTCTCCTACCTTTACATGTCTTCAGACTTTGCCTCCGATTCCGATTCGGACAAACCGATGTCGGACCGGACCGGTCCGGACAAACCAAATTCAGATGTCGGTTCTAATATCCAAATTCAAATTCAAATATTTTACTTTATTATAACAACAAATTTTCAAACTTCACTCAACAAAATTCACTCGATGAACGTCAAGGATATATGTAAAGTAAAATCAGAACATCGGGTTTGAGCGCCATGTTGGCTAAGGTTAACCAGGAGAAAAAGGCCAGCGGAAAAATCCGCTACCGATAAGCTATAAACAGGGAACGTCACATCACTCAAATACCGCAAACGCATGCTATGTGATCCTAGCTTAATGTGTTTATAACTCATTCTATACATCATTCGTTTTTTAAAAATGAACGAAGGAAATGGACTCGATTAATATCAAAATGCTCACAACCGCGTCCGAATGAGTGTACAAGCGGAGATTTAAACGTATTCTTTCCTCAAAGCCTCCGTTCGGATAGAAAATCCTTCAGACGGAACGATCGCTTCGTTCAATTTATTCACAACAGATTCACTTCGAGTGGTTGCGTTGATACTTAATTTATTCTTTATGTGTTATTGCTACGAATATCATTTGGTGGCAATTGAAGGAATAAATCCATTTCGATAACAATAAACAGTAATAGAATAATTAAAGTTGTAATGAACATTTAATTGAATGAAATTTGTCGTCTTACTTTTGCTGCGCCTTTCAAGCCGACCTAAGGGACAACGGATCTTAAGATATCTGTTATTACGCGGACAATTTAAGCGATCTAATGTCTCCGTCATTAGTCTGCCAGGTATTCATTTGCCAAGTCCCAAGTTGCCTTAAGTTGTATTGTTCGTCATGGTGAACCCCTAGTCCAAAGTACCTTACGAACCGAGCGATTGGAGGGCCGAGAGTAAATGTGGCCTTCTTGTTCTGATTGTGGAAATATCTATGCTAAGTAGCTGAGGAAGAGAGCTCTACCTTTATGACATAAAAACTATAACGGTTTGTAACATATGTATTAATTCAGTCGTTAAGCTACGCTGTAATTTATATGTATAACATAATGAAATAGAGCAAATCAGATCTTTTAATATCATTAATATTTTTAACAGTTATCCTTTTTTGTTTCTTACTTTTTAAATTTTGTGTTGCTTCCTGCTTTAGTCAATCTTTGAATAAAATATATTTACATTCCTTCTTTTTCTCTTTTCTTTGCTTTTTAAGTTAGGCTATAGTATATACAGACGGTAAGAAAACGTCTTAAATATTTAATGATTTTTAGTAAATATAATGAAGAACAATATTTGCTTTAGACTTACTTTGTTCAAGAATATAATTAATGTATAAACCAGAACAAAGTAACACGACTCGCAGGGTTTAAGAATTTTTTAAATGAACCAATAATTGTACAGAATTTTCAAAGCGTAATTTTATAACAAAGATTGTATTAGAATTAGCAGAAGAAAATTAATAATACGAGTACAATCATATAATGAACACAGTAGAATAAAATTAATAATCTCGTTTGATGTTAAAACGTGCGAGATTAAACTCGCGAGTTCTTATATAAACGAAATCTAATTAGCGAACGCGATCGGCCCTGTCGGATCTAATTACGAGCTGTTTGGTTCCGTGCCAATAACAATAATTACTTGGCAATCCTTTTTATATCATGCCACTGGGCTCAGTTGTTCTCTCACCATTTGAGAACTATAGGATACTTCACAACGCTGTTCCAATACAGATTGGTAATGTCACGGGAAGAAGTCCAATCATACATCGAATGTTACCTACTTGGCTACCTAGCGACTTTCTATAAAGCCTCCGACAAGGTTACACTTATTTGGCGCGTTATGTTCCACAAGCGCCTCTCTTGGAGATATCAACCTCGGAGGGGTCTGTCAGTGCGCAATGGTGGACCGATGCCAGCTGGGGTCGCGGTAGTTGTCCATCCGGGGTCCCGCGGCCTCCGGCACCTAATGGCTCAGTAGGGACATGGGTGTGGTTTTAGTCAGTAAAAGTCTGACATACCCCTTCGTCGTAGCCCCAGACGAAGAGGATCATTTGATGATTTCCACATCCAGAAAAAAAAAAAAAAAAAGGTTACACTTATTTTTATAATTGTCATGTATTGATAACGACCAGGCTCTTATCAATGTATCATCGGAAGCATCAAAGCGCGCATAAGGTTTGCCGTATCGTCGTCACCCATTCAAGCTCAACGTTGCTTAAAATTTCAGATAGTTTACCGATCAACAAACTTCTGAAAGAGGAACTCTTAGGAACTACAATCAATATACGAAGACATATGATATATGACCCTGACGGCAGGCGACGACTGCTGAAAGCATGAAGCATGGTCTATTGCTCCATGTGGATGCATATATGTATGTAGGTATGCAGTACGGTCGTTTGCTATTTCTTTTACAAAAATGAATAAAAAATGAATTTTATATATAGAGCTTGTGCGTTTTTATCCATATTTACGCTGTATGCTTTTCCAAATAATAATAAAAATATGTTTAATTTGTTTTTTTTACAAATAAGTGCCGTAATAAACCGTGACTATATTATATAAAATTAATCTCATACATCGCATACGTAATGGCAGGCACATTGGTCAGCTAGCAATAAATAATAATGATCTCATCTGCATAATGAGGCAGTCAAAATAGTGTCAGTTAAATAAATCACGTCCATCTAATTCAAATTGGCTGCACGCTACATTTGTTACAGATTTAATTATGCCTCCATTGTTTTATTTTCATTGGCTCTCCAATAAATACCATATATGTAGACAACCAGCTGTGCCCGCGACTTCGTTCGTGTGTTCTTATAAATAAAAAGGGACTAGTCCAACCTTATTCCATTTTTTACCACGGTGTCCTAAAACTTTAATTATATAATATTAGCCAATTTACTCCTTATAATATCAGCTACCTGCCAGCGATAGTTTCGACGAAATAAGTTCAGCCGTTTCGGATTACCTGGAACAAACAGACAGACAAAAAATTAGAAAAAAGCTTGACTTACGATATGCAAGAAAATCGTGGCTGAACATATTTTTCTAATACGTCTTAGTATTTATACGTCTTAATAATAATAGATTTTCACAATACGTTACAATATATATTTACATGACTTAGATAGATATAGATTACTAATAGAGAATTCCCGTTGATTCAATGCACTCCACTATAATCAAAACTAGGTTCCTTACAATTATTCCTCAAACGTTTAGCAACATGTCTTCAAATTACCTGTCTCGAAATATACCACATTATTTTCAAAGGCGTCAAAAAGTAGATTGGGTTGATTTTGACCGGTATGGAATCAAAGTTCATATTACTCGTCAAACGAGAAGCGGCGCGTGTTCAAATTGCCTACACGTTACATATCAATCTCATTTTGTTGTACTGCCATTGTTTCATTAATACAAATGATTTATTTAGCTCAATTTCAATTGTCATTACACTGTTGTGTGTCATCAACCGGGCGTGCCGATAAAACTTTCGAAATACTCACAATCACACAATACATGTCACGAACAATACAAAATTCGCAGTGATATCAAAACAAAGGGAACCTAATCGCCAGACTCGATGTCACAGTAAATAAGGTGATGCTAAAATTCAATAAAACTCAAATAATACTTTCAATCTCACTATTACATATTTTAGCACTAGAGGTGCGTGTTTTAGATCAAGGTCCCGCTCCAGCGTAAAAATCAATTTATTGTTTCGTTATATTTTCAAAATATTTTTGTAGCAATTTGGACTTATTCGTATATAGTTACATGCCCTTACAAAGTTACCATTTAAATTTAAAATATGCTATTAAGTTCTACACTGATTACATATTATATTTTTGATTAATACAGATACTATTTTTTTAATCAATAAGTACGCCATTTTCAAACAAAAAATTAAAATTGCAGTTGCAGTTGCATCACTATGATATTTCCTTGAAGAAATACTTTTCTTTATATAACACTAGCGGAATCAAAATTGTTGAATTCAAAAATATTCAGAGGTGCTAGAAGGCTAAAAAACAATATTTTTGGTTATAACTGTAGGATAAATTTTGTCGAAAACTAAAAATATTTGATTTTCAAGCGTAGCATCACCTACCAGGGCCAACTATAAATAAAAACTACTCACGTGACCCCATAAATACACGAAAAATCATCAAAATCGGTCTCCATTTATTGTTTTATGTTCGTCGCATCTGTCACCTCTCCAAATAACAGGGTTTCGTAGAACGATATTAAGCCGGCTCATTATGTTTCTCATTTTAAGGACTCGGAGTAAAGATTCAATATATAGACATTTATTTCTCAGTGTAGGTAAATTTTAATATATAGACACGTAATTCTCACTGTAGGTAAGATTTAACATATAGACACGTAATTCTCTCACTGTTGGTAAGGAGTTCGTGTCGTTTGCACGCACCTATGATTTTTTTAATTATATGCGTGTTCCATATTGATGATTATTTCCTTAGTGATGAAGGAAAATATCGAAGAGGAAGCATCCATGCCCAGGATTTCTCCATAAAGGGGTCAAGTCACTTCCACTAAGTCCGCATGTCATCTGCGTAATCGACTATGGCCTAATTCATTATGTTATATAACGTGTACTCACAAGTAACGTTATAATTGCCGATATTTCGAACCAGTTGGACGGCTCGTGGTCACGGCGAAACTCGTGAGTACCATTTATATAAGAAAATGTATACATTCCGCGATGATATTCGTTTAATATCGTCTATGACTTAATTCTTCACATTCTTAGTTACGACCCGACCACTTCGACCACGACTATCACCTACCACCCAACCACGACTACCACTACGACCAATTCGAACAGTAAAAAGTCGATGAAGCAGCTCTACAAAAACACATACATTTAACATTTCGGGTAGGTTCGCGTATGTAGTTCTAAGTTGATTATAACTTCAGTCTTCAAGCTGAATCATAAAAATACATCTGAAATTGCAAGTTCTAAGTTGAGAATAACTTTAATATTGGAGTAATATAAAAGGGGACTACAATAACCAGCTTTATATAAGTACATTTGAAGCATGTAATTGTAAGTTTTTTTATGTGAGAGGAGTAGCAAACGAGCATACAAACCACCTGATATTAAGTAGTCACAGCCCATAGACATTTACGTACACCCACAAACACGACCGAAATTCTATCCGAGCTCGAACGTAGACACGTTGCTACTCCTGAGGATTAAGGTGGTCGCCTCGCTTCAAAATATAGCCGGCAATCGCACCTCTCCAACCGAAACATAAGTAATGCTTTACGGCGGATTATGAGGGTGCTGGTGGTACCTCCCCGGTCAAATTATACTTCTCCCACCTAAAGGTTATTGTAACTTGTCTTTTAGAAATGTTTTTAAATACACATGATATTGTAGGTGCTTCGAAAACATCCATAAGCTTTCCCATGCAAGTACGTAAAGGTCATTGAACTGTTAATGGCCGAGCCAGGTGTGAAGCTTAGCGCCATCCACTCGATTTAATCGAGAACTAACGGACGGTAGCCCGATGATGCAAATTCGGCTATTCAATCATACATAAATTATCGCCGGCTACACATCAGAAAGAGCATTCGCTATATACGATTACGATGCGACCAATTTGTCGGATGCGAATAATCATTTAACACTTCAAGAAAATAAGTTTGATATTTTTATGTTTATCGTACAAATGGTGTAATGCTCAGTGGTTGCTGCAGACTGCTATATCCGATCTCAAAAAGAAGTAATATCTTAAAGAAAACGAGAGGTCACATGTAGATGTGTTGCTACTTCTGAGAACAAAGATAGAAACTTCGCTTATAAATGGAGGACAGTAGTGGTACCTCCCCCAACAAACAACCTATTACAAATTAGGAATCATATCGTAACTTCATAATTATTCTTACATGAGACTCAATAGTTTGTACTTTTGCTGTATGTTACAGTCTCAGATTATACTGTACACGCCAGAAATATCACTATTACTATTACCCATTACATATTTTATATGAATGCAGGTGTAAACCCCGCCATTTCCGTACAAAGATATAATATGTTAAAATATCATATGTGAATAGATTTTAAAGGTTAGTGCGACGCCATTTTGGTGCACGCCTTTCACGTCCGGGCCCACACAATGGTCGCTCCCATTTGAATCGCAACACGATAATAACATGTTCATGCAGTCACCTACATTGACAACTTTATGCCGTCCTGGTTGTTATATTTAAATAAACTGCTCTGTATATACGTACGGAATCTTGCCTCGAAACGAAAATAAAACATAATTTTACTTAAATCCCAGGGTTATGTATAACTTTTTATTTTTTACTCAGAAGTAGGTCTAGAAGTGTCTTACATGTCACTGATATTATTGTATCCTTTAAAATATGTACTTTCAATCGGCGGTT
>DWON01010461.1:0-10760 GCA_018251015.1 Phocides pigmalion okeechobee
ATTTGAGATTGGACGTAGTTGTCCATGGGCTGCAGTACCCACTTAACATCAGGTGGCCTGCATGACCGTTTCTTACTCTTTCATTATAAAAAAAAGGTGTGTGACCATCTCAGTTCTTAAGAGTACATCTGCGTAATAAGGCAGGACTTAAGTTCTACTTGAGATTGGATGTGCATGCCTGTGAACTGTAGCTATCAATTAATAGTAATTAGCGTATTACTTGTAGGCGCTCGTTTAATATTATTCTAACGTAATCTATCGAGCTCCTCTTTTATTATTTAAAACTAGATTTTCATATAAATACCCGGTATTATTTTTTAAAGAGTGATATTTATACAACCGTTAATTCAAAAGCGTTATGTTTTTTTGCGCTACTTACCACTACTTTAAGTAATTAATCCATTTTCTTATGAATATCTTTATTTTTGTTTGTGACTGCGATGATAAATTTGGCGTTGAAGCTACTACGGTCCTCCAAAACCATTGCCCAATCAATACTAGGTACCTTACCTTAATTAAAAATATCAATTTACCAATTTTCACCTTATTTGCACATATAGTCGCGGATATCCCCACGAAATGTGTATATCCTAAATGATTGATCAAATTAATCAAAATGGCACACGGTCAGTAATTGGATGGGTGATCCCTAGTAGCAAAATTTCATGAGCGCTTTCATGCTTTAACGATACGGTACGTTAAGCAGTCGGTCTCGATTCTTATCTATAAAAACCAGTTTTTGAGTCCAAGCGAAGACCAATGGGCTATCTGAAAACATCCAATAATCGGATTAACCATTAACTAGTAACCCCACCAATACGCATTGGAATAGCGTGTCGGTATGTATCCCAGGCCTGTCAACTTGTGGGAAGATGGCCCAATAGGTCATTTCAAATTTTACAGTCTATCCAATATACAAGCCACTAGTGCCTATTTCCAACAATAAGCCAATGCTTATGGTGATCCAATGATCACCGTGGAGGATTATTATGATTCAAGCTTTCCCCAAGATTGCCCAACATTGGTATACTTAAAATATTGCAGCCAAAAATATAGGTATATATATAGTAGACTCTACGTGAAATAGAAATTCTTGGTAAAATATTTTAACTATTTCTTCAAAGGAAGTTCTTTGCCGATAACCTTTTTGCTCTCCTTTAAGCGTTTTCTTGTGAACACTAATTGCATTTAATATAATGAGTTATATACCTTTCGCAATCAGAATCGTTTATTCGCAGAGATATTCTAATAATATTAAAATTATAGAAACTATCGAATAAACTCTCTTATTTTAGTAATAACATGATAGCAAGTATATCTTTAAGTCATCAAAATTAAGTTATTTGGAAGAAATAATTTTAAACATAAATAGTCATTTATGTTTTGTATCGTCAACCAATTTGTCCTTTTGCTGGGTATAGGTTTTCTCTCAAAAAAGGTCACGCCATAAGGACGCCACGCCATACAACTGCAGTTTGGTAAACTTTACATACTTTGAGATGTGTATAGAGAACTCTGAGACCAGCAAGTTTCCTCTCGATATTTTCTTTAATTTCAAAAGCAATTGATTATTATTTTTAATGCACATATAACAACGAAACAAGCGTTACAAAAAACTAGGAATTTGAAAGAGACCACCCCATAAGAGAAACAGGAATCTCTAAACTACTACTATTTAAAATTGCACATCTTTAAAATATACTTTTTCTTTTTTATTATTAGAAGAGTTGTAAATGAACATGCAGGCCAGCTGACGTTAAGTAATGCTGTAGCCCATGGCTACATACAATGTCAAACTGAACAAAAATCCTATCTTAGATTGCACGTAAATGCATAGCTACTCCTGAGGTCTAAGATAGCTGCCTAGTTTGTTATTGTAGGCGGCAAGTACATCTCTCCAACCTAAGACACAAGGGTCGCTTCACAGCGGATTATAGTGGCGGCGATAGTACCTTCGTAGTTGAACTTTATATTACTTGTCTTACATTTAACAGTGGAACTTTAGTTTTACTACTTTATGTTAGTTGTTTATTAACTAACATAGATGTTTAAAAGATTAAAAATGTAGATTATCAATTTCGTTACATTTTTTTATATTTAATATCGCATAAGTGCGTCATTTATTAGCTTATTCAGACGATTCTTTTTTTATTTGGAAGAATATTATTCCCATTTGTACCCATTAAAATTTAAAGATAAAACATCACCGCTAATGGTGGAACAATTGGGGATAACGTTTTATATCAGAGTTAAGTTACAACTATATTTCAGAATCAATACATATAAAAATATATTTAAAAGAAAAAAAAATGGAGGATGGTTGAACAAGCTATAAAATTTTATCGAAGTTGGTTTTTACTTAAATAGTTATTAATTATTTTAATTCAATTATATCTCTCAATACTGGTAGGTATTTCAGTTGCTCAGTATGTACAATTGCCTTCTACGTCAAGGTTCTCTGGTTCGATTTCCGGTTCAGGCTAAAAATTGTGTGTGAGAAAATTATTATAATTTGAGGGCATTGTCCGCTTGTGACCATAATTGGCTTTTAACTTTACAATGTTTTGGATACTTAATTAAGAATTACTTGGAGTTATATCTTAACAAATACAATTGTAACCAAAAAATATTTTAATAAATAAATAATGTAAAACATAATTTTGTAAAATGTTTATTTTCATATTTGCAATGATGAAAATCTTAAGACTAATTATAATAAAAACCTAACGTAAACAATTTAAAGGTAGTCCGTGCCCATGCGGCCTAGTTTCAAAAAATCTAGCTGCATTCCCGCGTAGAATAAACAATCGCAATTCTCTGCGCGAGATTTGAACCAACACTATTGTCACCGGCGGCGTCGACCAAACGTGGTACTAATTGTTTGAAAAATTTTTTGGCACGCGGACCCCAAGGCCAAAGGTTTGAAAACCAAGCGGAACAAATATGTAAAATACTGCTTAGTGAGACATATTTACGCCGCTTGGTTTCTGCAGCCTCCGCCCCAGCTCCAGCCCTCGACACCGTTCCGCCGAGGTGAGAAGGGGCCAACGTAAAAACATAAAATGAGTCACTGTTACTTGTTATGTTACTTGAATAAAGGATTATTATTATTATTATTCAGTGCCCATGTTTGTCGATATAATTCTCCAAAACGGCCGACGTGATGTTGATTATATTTTGTCATTCTTTAAGTAGATTCCAGTCTAGTTTAAATTTACAATGGGACCTGGTAGGTAACGTTGCTATCGGGTGCAAAGCGAATATTTGTGTACTTGAGTTCAGCAGACATAAGTTCTGCAAAAGATTAATTTAGGTTATTTTCAGACCAAAACATCGTCTTCTGAACCCACTGTCTATTACATATATTTATTTTATACATATCTTTGTCACTGAATACGCTGAATCGCCTGGAAAGATTTAAATGGAACTTGTGTGTGTTTGAGGCAGGCCCTGGTTGGTTTATATTCACTATTGGACCCGGAAGGGCGCGCAATTGAATTGTGGGACATTATTTGTATATGTTTGATTGACTCCCTAAATGATAGTAAGTTTCTCTGCATCTAACTTTAAGTACAAGGTTCTTGATCATTATCTAAGTATCCTCTAGAGCAGTGTTTCCCAAACTTTTTAGGCAATGCCCAACCTAAACATTTCTAAAAATTTTATGGCCCCCACATAATTTTTAACCATAAATTTTTTTGTTCCCTTAAGAAATATAAATGATAAGTTTTAGGAAGAAATTACTGTTTTATTGAAATATAGCGAAAACGCACGTGTTTATTCCTATTAATTAATTTTATCTAGAAATAAGTGTATTAAGTTTTATCTGTGAATGTCGTTTTGTAGATCTGACGACTGGGTAGTTGAGGTAAATAAAAACTAATTAACCCATGAAAGATCATGAGCTGATAACGATTTTTACGATTTGACTTTCTATTAATAATCTCTAAATATTATAAAACAAAGTCCCCGTCGCGTCTATCCGTCTATCTGTTTGAGATGAACTTAAAAAAAACTAGACGAATATTCTCACCGTTTTCAATAACATGCAGACTGATTCCTGAGGAAACTTTTGGTGTATAATAAGTTAAGTTGTTTTTTATAAATTGAGCGAGAATTTAAATTTAATATAGTAATTCAGTGTCCTTCGAAATAGAAGATTGTAAATGTCTTGCAACTTGGTAATGACCGGATGCATCTATAAACGAAAAATAATGCAAGTAAATATAAAATCTATTACCCGGGCGAAGCTGGGCCAGGGCTAGTAATATACTCGTATATAAAGTTACTTATATAAGGTTCTTGTTCCTCATCAAAGATACAAGAAATATGTCTCGAGAGCATGCAGCTTGATACAATGAACAACCGCTAATGAATAGAATTTATTTTCAAAACAAGGCGACGTGTATAAGTTCAGAATCAACGTAAATAAAAACTAATTGCCGCATGTAACAAATATCATCACTTGAAAACGGCTCTACCGATATGTCAGCTTTTTTTTCTGTCAGTAATTTTCAGGAGGACATTTGGTTGAGTGGAAAAACATTGAACCTTTTATTTAATTAATTATTTTTTATTTATTTTTTTATGTGAGAAGAGAAGCATGCAACCCACCTAATGTTAAGTAGCAGCCTATAGACATCCACATACAAACTGACTGAAATCCTATCTGAACTCGAACGCAGATACGTTGCTACTCCTGAGGACCAAGATGATCGCCTCGCTTCAAAGTGTAGCCGGCAATCGCACCTCTCCAACCGAAATACAAGTAATACTTTACGGCGGATTATGAGGGCGGCAGTGGTACCTCCCCGATCGAACTATAGTTCTCCCACGTTTATGCTGTGCTAGTGAATTATACAGTGCTACAGGGCCCGATACGTGTTTGTGATTGTACGTGAATGCCTATGGGCTGCAATTACTTAACATCAGGTACTTGGTATGCTCGTTTGCTACTCTTCTCACATAAAAAAGCACGAAATGGCGTTAACATTTTTGCTACTGCCGGTCACCCATCCACTCGAGATCACGCTCAACGTTGCTTCACTTTGTCGATCTACGGTTTACACAACGCACCATACACGCTTCTGACCTCGATTAGCAGACGATATCTAAAACTACACAATTTGTGTTAAGTGAATTCATGGAGCCCTAACCTTTATGTATGAAACATTCATAACAAATGAGTCATTTCCGTGCGCAAAAACAAATTATTCATAGCAATAATTTGTGGGAATTTTTCTGTATACCTAATCGAATAGCTAAAAATGTCTCATCAGGAAAAATTTTGATTTCATAATGATTTATTTATGAACGATTGAATTTTTGTGCCACCTTATTTAATATTCAAATTATTTCGATTGCAAAATTTGATTACAGGCTTCATTATAATATTAATTTTAAAAGGCGGGTGAAATATAATTCGATCGGTGAGGTACCACCACCGCCCTCATAATCCGCTGTAAAGCATTACTGGTGTTACGGTTGGAGAGGTGCGATTGCCGGCTACACTTTGAAGCGAAGGGACTATCTTAGTTCTCAGGTGAACCAACATATCCGACCTCATATACGGTTTTAGTCGTATTTGTGGTTGTACGTGGATGTTTATGGGCTGCGACTACTTAACATCAGGTGGTTTGCATGCTCGTTTGCTACTCTTCTCACGTATAAAAAAATCTAACAAATTATTGTAATGAAGTGTTATAAGTATTGAACTCTGATTTTGCACATCAAATCAAAAGCTTGTGAACACAGTGAGTGCTCACGTCACACGGATACAGAATAATATCTCATAGAGAGCTCACATGTGACACGACGCTAATAACAGGATTCGTACTACCAAATATTATCTCTCGTCTAACATATTACTCTGTCGTCACAGGCAAATGTATTATTTATTAATGGTTCAACAGCTAAGTTCGCAATTTGAACTCGAAACGCCTGAATGCCTGTTAATGAGTCCCAAACACATTTAGCGTTACTTAACCCTAATTGAAATAAACCGCTCTTCCCTGGCTGTAGAAATCGATTATATATCATATTTTATGTATAATGAAATGAATTAATTATAAACCCATTACTATCTCATTTAAAGTTTCTGTTTATCGGTCAGTATGAGTATGAGTAAAAGTTGAAGAACTATTATTCGACCGGGGAGATACCACATCCGCCTTCATAATACGCCGTGAAGCATTACTTGTGTTTCGGTTGGAGAGGTGCGGTTTCGGGCTACATTTTGAACCGAGGCGACCATCTTAGTCCTCAGGAGTTACAGAGTATTTATGTTCGAGCTCAGACAAGATTTCAGTCATGTTTGTGATCGTAAATTGATACATGGATGTCTATGGGTTGTGACTACTTAAAATCAGGTGGTTTGCACGCTCGTTTGCTACTCTTTTTACATAAAAAAGTATAGGAGTCGTTAAACCGTAGTATAAAGTGTAGACTTGAGTAAATCGTACACATTCGTCGAAGTTAAGCAACATTGACCGCGATCGGAAGGTGGTTGGTTGTCCGCTAATGGTCAAATTTTATGCTTTGAACTATATAGTGGAAGTGGTATCTGTGAAAATTCAGATAGTTGTATTGTTATAAGAAACTCTTAGTTATATACTCAGGGGGTAACGCATCTAGCAAGGCCTTGGTAAGGATTCCTGTCATATTTAATATTCATTACAGCGGGAAATTTTCCTACGATAATTGATGTTGATAACTGACGTCTATGGGTAGCAGTCACCACTTAGTTATCAGATGGAGTACTTTGCACAAGCTTTTTGTTACTTCAATTTCTTTCTCTTTCAATTTAACTAGTCAGGCTAACCTGAAAAATGGACCGTTTAAAGTTTTACATTTTTGTTTCAATATGTAACATAAAATATTTAACAACAAGAGTTACTGCTAAGTTGTTAAAATGCGATGAAATACTATTATTAAGTGTATAAGAATAGCATACGAGCGTGCAAAGACACTCGTTGGTAAGTCACTGCAGCCATAGACATCTATTCAAACAAGATCAAAATAAGCGAGATCGAATATAGTGCATTGCTGCCATGACGACTGACATAATCGCCTTGATCGAAACAGAAGAATTGCCTCAGAGCGGAGTAACAGTGGTACCTTTGCAGACGAACTGAAACTGTACGACGTACAAATATTGTTTAAATTGTTTAAATTTTTGTATATCCTTTGCATTGAACACCAATAAAAATAATGTCAGGGGTAATTATGCATCGTTGGGTAATCAAATTATTTCATAGCGGATCATAAGAGTAACAAACTGAAACTGTACAACGTACCAAAATTATTTTAAGTGTCTTATTGCATTGAACACCATTAAACATAACGTCAGGTGTAATTATGCGGATAATAAGAGTAAAAGTGGTACCTTCCCAGACGAACTGAAGCACTACGACTTATAAAAATACTTTCAATTGTCGTATAACCTTTGCGTTGGACACCAATAAACATAATGCCAGGGGTAATTATGCATCGTCGGGTAATCAAATTACGGGGATAATTTGTCCATTTGCGGCAAATCGCACTGAAAACAGATAATTGAATATTCGTTTGAGGTTCCACATATGTATGTAACACTACAATTTTCATCTCAAATTCTATAAAATTTCACCAAAATGCTTTTACCGCAATTTTAAAATTTTAATAACCGCAATATTTCAGCGAAATATGCAGTATTTTAATGTAATACACATAAGTAATCCGTACTATTATATATATGAAAAGAAAACGTATGTATGTTTGTGTTACTTTTTTACTACTTTATAAAGGCAAGCGACGTTAATGTCTCACTAAGCAGAGATTACGTATTTGTTCCGCTTGGTTTTGAAACCTTTGCCCCGTGGGGTCCGCATGTCGAAAAATTTTTCAAACATATAGTGCCACGTTTGATCGACGCCGCCATTGACAAGAGGGTTGGTTCATATCTCGCCCAGAGAATTGCGATTGCTATTCAGCGCGGGAATGCAGTTAGTGTTCTTGGAACCATGCCGCGTGAGCACGGACTCCCTTTACATTGTTTAAGTTTAGGTTAGGTTTTTATTATATTGTAAAAATGAAAATAAATGTAATTATTTGCACAGCATGCATGTACTTCTGGTCTTGTTATTTGCAATATATTATTTTGCTATATTACATTGGAATAAAATAATAATTGCATATAATCAAAGGATTAAATTAAACTAATTAATTAAAATTTAATTAAGATAACTGCGTATTTACAAGTATTGTTATATTATATTTAAGCAATATTCTTCAAATTCCTTATTGCTATACAGTTTATAACATTCATCTATATATATATATGTATTTTTCAGGTGACAAAGTTTACGCAACATTTGAAGAATATTCCTCATCATGATCTAACCTAAAAAACTGTTTTTAAAGCATTTTGAAATGCACTTCAACTTTCTCGAGCAACTTGTATTTTTGTTGTCCTCGCGTTGTCGTCTAAAACTCCATATATTTAAGTTAATCAACGATATCCGCGAATCTATTTATCTAAGAATACCAGACGCATTCGTAGCGTTTTGATACATCGTTTCTGTGTAAATAACATGAGCATAAAGCTTGCTTGGTTTCACAATATTACAAAAACAAAGGTGGGAGAACTGTAGTTCAACAGGGGTGGTACCACCGCCGCCCTCATAATCCACCGTAAAAAATTACTTATATTTCGGTTGGAGAGGTGCAGGTGCCGCCTACACTTTGAGCGAGGCGACCATCTTAGTCTTCAGGAGTAGCAACGTATCTACGTTTGAGCTCAGGCAGGATTTCAATTTATGGGCTGCGTCTACTTAACATCAGGTCGTTTGTATGCTCGTTTTCTACTCTTCTCACATAAAAAAAACATGCGGATAAGAAAATTATAAAATACAAATTGGTATGGAAGAAGCAATTATTTGCATATCAAAAATTTTAGCACATGTAAACCTGACATAAGTTAGGAATTCAGTCATCCACAGTTCAGTTTTCGTATTCTTTTTCTAATAAAAATGCAGTATTTAAAACAAAACTTCTTACAAAGGTATTCCTTTATTCTTCATCAAAAAAGTGTAATGAGAGCACTTCTTCAAAACCGGTGATATTGAGAACTTTTGATGACTAGATATTCGACATAACTATTTTCTATCATGTGGCTTGTCTACCTTATCACTAGTCAATATAAAATACTCGTTTGCTACTTACACGATAAAAACACTTACCGTAGCTGTGCGTGTTGTGAACGCAGTAGATAATAATTTCGTAAAAAGATTGTATCGTTTATCTCCTGAACTTACTACCTTCCGGCAAATACAACGCGGAGAGAGGGAATGATGCTATTCTATTCTGACGCCCCACATAATAACAACATCAATATATTCCCTCCGATCCACTAATCTATCTCCCCTCACTCCTCTTCATTTTTTATCTTTCTTGAAAATATCTTTTGCCATAGCTTCTTTATGCTTTTAAAATTCTCTTTATTAAAAAAATTGCAAAGCGGTCTCTATTAATTATTTTGAAATAAAGTAATACTATTTTTACTACATAATTTGTAATATTTATTGGATATATTTCAATTGCAAAATCTTTTGTTGGTCCACATAAAAGATCTTATTATACATACTTTTGTTCTTTGTACATATATATCCTTTTGTTTTGTTTCTTACTTTTATATTCCAAAAGTTTCCAGAAAGAGTTGGCTTCTCTAGCGATAAGACTGCTATTTGTTTGCCTGTTTCTGTATATTCATGTGTTTGTATTTAAAACCGTTGTACAAATAAAGTGCATTTGTTTTGTATTATATATTTTCGAGATTTTTAATCAAACAACGATTTCCAATTAACAGAATAGATATAAATAAAATCGAAAAAAGCTGTGTTAATCTAGAAGCGTATAAAAAACTGGAGTAAGCTTTATTGGCACCAGCTAGCAAAACAATGATGTGTAAATATTGGACACAATTGAGTCCTGATAAATCCCGCACTACTTAAAAGTGATACGGAGAGATAGTAAAAAAGTTTTTGTGCAATATAAGTTTTTATGAAATTGAATTAGCACATGATCGTATGAATGTATATGTTAATAAGTGGTCACTGCCGCCCATATACATATTTAAAGAATATCAAATAGAATTAGTACCTCACTTGAAACGAACTACAGATGCGTTGCTACTCCTATGGAATAAAACTTTGAATTTGGAACATCCATTATTTTTTATATGTGAGACAGAGCAGCAAACAAGCATACAAACCACCAGATGTTAAATAGTCCCATAAATATCCAAGTATAACCACAAACACGACTGAAATCCTGTCTGAGCTCGAACGTAGAACGTTGCTACTCCTGAGGACTAAGAGCTTCGCTTCAAAGTGTAGACGACAACCGCACCTCGCAACCGGTTTCCCAGCTTCAAAATTTTCACTCATTTATTTTTGGAACTTAAAACTACCCTACAAATTGTATAAATATCTTAAGACTAAGTTAAGTGGTTAGAGTAACCCACAAACATCCGCATATAATTTCAAACAGGACTGCAGGTCTATCTGATGCGTTGCTATCTCTGAAGATTCGGTCACGCAAGAAGACAAAGATCTTGTTTGTAAAAGTACCCGACAACCAATTCTGGTAAACAAATATTAATTTTACAGTAATTTTTCACACTGTACTCTCTGCCTACATTTAATTTATAATCTAGAGCTCTTATCCGTTCAATAGAACGAGGGTTAATAAAAAAGAAATATAACATCACTATTTGTTTGTAC
>DWON01010462.1:0-10759 GCA_018251015.1 Phocides pigmalion okeechobee
AATTTTATTTAAAATTTAAAATATTCGTAGAATGAATGTATATATATAATTTTATATTAACAAGTAATATATAATTTTATGTTTTACTTGTCCTTATGGATTTATAGTATTGTTAAGACAGGTAAATCTTTTGCAAAAGCTACATGAAAGTATATAATATGATGTGTGAAGTTAAATCGAGATTTTCTACGACAACGATTCACTTTCTTATAACAAATAAAAACATAAAAGTGACTGACAACATATAAAAATATATATCTCACATAAAAGGAGTTACAACTATAAACTTACCATTTAAAATTGTCTTCTTAATATACTATATCTTCAAAATAATATAAAAATGTGTTCAAATTTTGTGAAGTTTACCAAACCGCACCTAGCAGGAGTTATACTATGTATCATAGTCTCATAATTTTTAGGCCATGGTATTTAACTGCATTTAGTTCTAATCCATTTAATCATGAAAACAGACTAGAACTAAATACAGAGGTATTTAACTAGCTATAAGAGTAACTGGGAACATGCTGCAAGGATTTGTAAACTTTTAAAGTGAACTCTTTAAGGCATCCTATTTAAAAATTCACTTAAAACAATATTAAATTGGTAAAAAACTAACGTCACGAACATGATTAGCATTGTTTTTAGTTTTGTTGTAATTTTGTTTTCAAAGCTATTCAGAAAAATATAATTATTCCACCAAAATATCTAGCTTTCCTGGTTTTAAAATGAAATCAACGTTTAATGTTATTATCTGGTTTAGTATATGTACTACGGTCAAGTTCTACTCCTATTGAGAGGAAACCCGTACCCAAAAGTAGTGAAAGTTGATCCATTATGGGCAATGTGTGATGTTTTACCAGGAATCAACCTTCAAAAATTACAAGACATATATATAATTGTAATAATACTTTACATCTCATTGATTATAATTATTATATTTTTATAAGACATTATCCAGGTTATAAAGAGACTAGAGTTTGCATCATTATCCATTACTGACCAGGTTATGGTTTATGAAGAACAAGGTTTTAATAAATAAGTCATAAATTGGGAGTTAACAGACTCTTCAGTAATGTTTTACAAATGTACAGTTAATTCAGTAATTAACCAAAAATCATATGCAAATATACATTGCACCAATAATGAAAT
Source organism: Phocides pigmalion okeechobee (assembly GCA_018251015.1). Lineage (NCBI taxonomy): Eukaryota > Metazoa > Arthropoda > Insecta > Lepidoptera > Hesperiidae > Phocides > Phocides pigmalion. The sequence goes on from DWON01010462.1 coordinate 1,150, forward strand.
ATACATTTTTACCTGTGCTATAAAAATTGCACTTGCATAAGTGCAAAAAACGATTAATTAACTGATTTTTGGAAATTTATTATTAAGTCTTATATTAAAATAGCATAAGAAAACGAATTTACCTTTAATTTGGGTTCTCTAGGGCGATCTGCAATCAACACAACCTCTTGCACTTCGTTTTGGGGGCGGTCGGAATTTTTTCCAAATATCACGACATTTTTTTTAGTCAACGGAGGTAAAACGACGAACGTATCACAAGATCTAGGGTAAGGCATTGCGTTATTTTTTATATGTTTATTTATTCACTATGCGTCAGATCGCGCCGACCTCCGCACACAGATAAACCGAAGAAACGGCCGATCTGAAATGAAACAAAATGCAGAGTAAGTAGAGTTAGGGAGGATCGATTTTTCTGTCACCATTTGACGTTTGACGTGGATAACAGTATTTTAGCCCATTCTTTAGTATTGGGATGTTTTAGTTCTGTCAATCCCACTAGCTGGCGCTACTGATAATCCAAAACGAACGAAGACTGTCAAAATTACGCGCGAAATTTTAGATTTTGAATTTAATTTTATTAAATATGCAGCAGTGATGTGTACAAATATAAGAATATAGATGAGAACACAGCACATATAGAAATATAGGCGGCGCTTCGGGCATCAGAAGCGTCACTGCAAGGATTTAACCAAATATATAGTTAGCAATTTCTTCCATTAAACTATTACGGCAATCTAGTGTTAATATCATAATAGCAATAACATCACTAAATTACAATAGAATGGACCAGGAACAGAGAGCCGTCCGTGTACCGCGACGTATCCGAATATAATGCGTCACCAGCCAGAACTACAGTCCCTTTTTATAATAGGTTTTAGGTACCTAAACGAAATAAGTAGATGGGGCGATCAGGTGATGTCGTCCGATTCGATGACAATATTTGTTTCCAATCTACCTTATTTTTAGCGTAAACTACCCTATTTTTCATGAGAGCGACAACACAAAAAATCGAAAAATTGGACACTATAATTGTACATGTAACTAAAAACTACGAAGACCATGGGCGAAGGCTATGCAGCGCAAAAAATTGTAACAACTAAGTTAACAAAAATGTTTGAAACATTTAAAAATCCAAAATTTTCATGAAGAAGACAGGTAGGTCACTTTTTAAATTCTTGAAACCATATCATATATTGTCGTGCAATGCAATATACAGCTACATCAATAATATCACGCCCTATCTTCAGAACAATTTATTTAGTGTTGGATACTACAGTACAATCCCTACTTCTGATGAAACTGAATGGTCCGATTATTTATTTGTTTATTTGTAATTCTAAAACGTGAACGTGTATTTTGGAACCGTGCGGTTACCTATAATAATTATAGCTGAAACAATTACTCCTTTGCTTGACCTCAGTCCCTTTATTACCGGTATAATACGCTTATTATCTCCGTAGTTTGAGAATAGGATAGTGCTATGGTATCCCATCATCATTGGTGACGTTCCAGATCTTTTGGGTGGGGAGATGTGGCCCTATTTGCCCGTGCTTGCACCCCGGTTTAAATATCATAGCTCTCAATCATTGTTAAATTGGGACGACCTCGGGATAAATTCCCCGGTACGCATAACTCTATTCTTCGTGCTTCAGCTGTCTTTGCACGCCGTTAGTAAAGTGGTTCACTACATTGACCCAAGCGATGTTTTGGTGTGCAGTTTTGCAAGTGACCAAGCTGTAGTTGTGGAGCAGCGTTAAGGAGGAGCTGCTGGAAAGTTAGCGGGTCAGTGACAGGTCTAAAGCTGTGGCCTTCGCACTTCTTCTTTGTGGAAGCAACGATTGATTCAAGGCACCTGAAGCCTTTCCGAGAAAAGGACTCCATGCGAAATGTCGGCGAGTGTCTTTTCTAACGATTCTTAATGAACCTCCTGATTTCAGACTTTCGAAAGGCGGTATCTACCGTAGCGCTATTCTGGTTACGCGCTACTGGGATACGGTATCGCCTGATTACCGGTAGGGCGGTAGGAGTGGGAACGACGACTACGAGGGACTCATGTAATTTATAATACGTTATTTAAAATATTATTGACTTTTAAAATTAGTAAAAAAATTAGTTCCTTTCTTAACTTATTGACTACACATTGACGTTTGTTTTTTTTATTTAGTTTTTCGTTTATTTTCTTGTAGTGTTTATCAATGCGGAAGTATTATTTACATTCTATTTTGTAACCGTACAAGAGTAGTTCGTGATTGCGATAAGGATTTCTTATCTGAACATGCCGTCTAATGCATTATTATGTAGTTCTAGAATAGGTATGCAAGCGTCATTCTTTATCTGATCGAGTCCAATTTTAGCACTAAGACTTTAAATTATTTATGACCTGTTTTCCAGTATGAAATAAATAGAGTAATTTTATCTACCTCTAAATATTATAAAACAAAGTCCCCCACCGCGTCTGTCTGTCTGTTCGCGATAAACTCAAAAATATTGGGCGGATTTTCTTACAGTTTTCAACAAGAGGTAGAGTGAATCCTGAGTAAGGTTTTGGTGCATAATAAATTAAGTTTTTGTGTATTGGGCGAGAAATTAAATAGTTATTCATTCCTCGTCCAAAATAGATGTTTCTAATTGTTAGTTTGTGCGACTAGTAATTCAGTCGTCCTTCGAGATAGATGTTTCTAATTATGAGTTTTTGCAAATAGGTAATGACTGGATGCATGTATGAAAGAAAAATAATGTAAGTAAATATAAACCCTATTATCCGAGCGACGCTGGGCCGCGTCGCTGGTATCTAAATACAGCAAAGAACGCCTTAGGGCATTATACCAAGAATACTGCCCGCATTCCGCGGTGAATAGTGATCGCAATACTTTGTTCGAGATATGGATTAGCCCTCTTATCACTAGCAGCGTCGACTGAACATGTGAATAATTGTTTGAAAATTAATTTTGGACACTCGTTCCCCACGGACCAACTTTTAAAACCAAGCGGCGCAGAGACATTATCACTGCTAAGTGGAACATATTTGCGCTTGGCTTCTTCTGCAGCCTAAGACGCAGTTCCGGTGCTCGCGACCCTAATCAAACGGCCATTCGGTAGAGAAGATTAAACCTTTTATAACTACTTTAATGATAAAATCAACGTATGTATATTTATAATTTACTAGCTGTGCCCGTGACTTCGTCCGCGTTTATTTTGCCTCGAAACGTCGTCATTTGTTCGCTGTTTTCGTTTCAATTCAAAACAGCATGAACTGTCACGGCAATATATTTAAAGATTTTAAGGATTTTTATTGAACCAAAACAAAATCACAAAGTATTACGTATCGTAAACATCTGCAATAGTAAGATACTGTGTCGCAGCTGTTTACGCCCATCCCGGGAACACAGTTAGGAAAGTTCAATTACAATATATGAAGTTATGTTATTTTTAAATGTTATACAGATTACGTAGAATTATATGTACGTTTCATTATATAAGTCTGGTTATAAAATATTTTAAATGTATGTCTACTAGTAGTGTAGGTACATATGCGTAAAGCTGTATGCCTTTATCTATGTCTTTTGCTCGCTGGGAACTACAAAGTACTTATTTTGTTTTCTTGATGTTTGTTCTTGAACAAAACACAGAATAAGAATTCTATAGGTTTATTATAAAAACAAAATCGAATACATTGTTGACTTCTCAGATTTGGAAAAGCGGTATACAAAACGACCCGTTACATTTTTCACTTATCAGCTATGCGAGAGAGATATAATATGCTAATAATAAGAAAATATGCACATTTTCTTGTGTAAGTTTAATTTGTTTAAGTTTAATTTGGAGTATATATTTATTTTGCACGCGAGTGTAGTGTGGACGCGGACACGCGGTGTGATCAGGATGTCCCGTCGGGGCGCGCATCGCTCAGTGTGACGGCAACCTGAAACCGTGTCATAACCTATCATATTATAACATTTATATTAGATGTCCATTATACACCGCGGGACAGTACTTCCATGACCCATGAGATTCATGACACACGAGATTTTCATGACCAAATACCTTCCAAACAATAACACGTAAGATGTCCATTATAGATAGTGTGACAGCACTTTCATGACCCATGAGAAAATTTCATGACTTCCCTTACAAACAAAAACTGGTAAAATGCTTAAGAGAGGTGTACCATGATGTTTCATAAGCTTCTGCAGTTCAGTGTGTTGTATCAGAAGCGGATGAGATCATGGACGTCGAACAAGTCAACCTCTTCCGCTGCCACCGATGCTCATTCCACCAATGAAACGGCAGCTGACGTTTATGAATATTCATAATATATTTCTCTAAACATATGATGAGTAATCTTCTGTGTAAAAAGGCGTATTATAAAATCAATGATTATTTAAATGATAAACTCATATGGTCTGAAACGACTCCAGTTCCACTTGCTCCATTAGTTTAAGTTACTATTTGTAAATTACATTTTAAAGATGAAAAAGATGTGTGTTTTGGAGTTTCTTTCGCCGACTCTTCTCCAAAACGAAACACCTTACGAGTCGGTGGTAGTTTATTGACGTTCAAAAAGAGTTCTGTAAAGAATCTACTTTGAATAAAAATATTTTGATTTTGAGTTTGATGAAATGTTTCACCAATTTTGCACCTAAGTAAAGTGACTTTATTTCGAGGACGGTAAACACTTACGAGTGAGTACTCAGTCCTTAGGAGCAACACGTTGATCTAGGACCTCAAATAGGACTTCAGCTCTGTTTGGTCTGATGTGGACATTGAAGAGCTGCAGCAGCCACTTATCAATAGATAGCCTGATGCTTCTTTTCAGTTATTCAACGATGCTATGATACGGGGTTTTTCAAAGATACAAACAGAGCTCTCTATCATTGCCAGTGACGCATTAGCGATTCCTCTGTTATTGCAACTGTCCCTAGGCCATGGTGACTGCCATCAGTGCGTATGCCTTATCGCTTGTCTAATTTATATAAAATAATGGTTGTGCTTTGTAATTCTTATATTAAAAGAACAAATTTTATACCTACCTTATATAAGTACCTATAAGAATGTGGAACCATTGACTGATGACTAACGAATTCACTGGCAGTATGAATCTATTATTTCATGGGCTTAACCGTTTAAAATTCCAACAGGATTCCAAGTACATGTTCTCACAACCTTTGTCGTTCCAGCCACTCAAAATGGATATCGGTCAAGGCGTCCAGGCGATGTTAACTTTAATGAGTTAATCCGGCCCACGCCCCTTATTGTTCTAAGTCCGTCCGTCCGTCTCACCTCACATTTGCATCATAATATACATATTTTGGCAAACATACAATGTACTGTAAAACGAACAGATACCAAACCTAGCTTCTAATTGCAGGCAATACGAGCTTTATTCCTCACGACGTGAGCCCCACGATTGTAATTACAAATTTGTCGTAACGTATAAACGAGCTCATTGCCAGTCGGTCGAATTTGCATGAGATACGAAAGTCGAGGCGTTCAAAGATTCAGTTGATGATTTGTGAATGGGAAAAATTAGTTAGTCGGTATGTGGGGGCGGAGCTTATGAGTAATTTGAAATGTATATTGTTTATCATTTTGTAGAGAAACAAAAATATTGCTTAATACATAGATTAGTCTTATTAAGTATACCTTACGTACCAACCATACTTACAAAGAAGGCGTTCGTCTTCATCCACAGATGTGTCTTCAGTACTGTTTGTAGTTAGATTCTCATTGTCTATGATTAGCTTCGAGCACTTAAAATATATATAATGTAGAAAAATAAATCACGGAAGAACAACCAAGTTTTAAAATTGTACAAAGTTAATTAGATCTTCGTTATTCTAGTTAGATTTTTACTAATGAGCTTATGTTCTCTTTTGTCTATGCTATTATCGAAACGTGAGTCAAAATATATTTTATGTTAGGAAAAGAAACTTGAAGTTAAACGGTATTCTGTATATAATATATATTAATTAATAAGTATGTTATTGCTATGGAAAATACTTCATTGTCCAATAGGCTTCATTAACGTCAATCTTGTTACCTGATATTATTTTTGGGATAATATCAGGCAAAAGTCATTTGTATCATTGTATGTATTAACCAAAAAATTAATTAAAAACGGGATGATTTGTTTGTAGTGTTTATTAAAAATAGACAAAAATAAATTATAAATTAGGAAATACTTGGCAGTTTTGGATAAAACTGTATTTTAATACATTAGATTAACATATAGATTATAATATAATTAATAAAGGTTTTTGTAATTTGTTCATAATGTAGAGATGAATATAAAGTTAGTCGAAAAATAAAAAAATAATATAAATTAAAAATAAATGGCAGATTTATATAAAAAACATACCTTAATATAGCTTATACATTACATTAAGATATAGAATACAATTTATAAGGATGTTTTCTAATTTGGCCTTAATATAGCGATAGTTATAAAGTGAGTCTAAAATTTTATGTATAGTATATACTGTCCTATATACGTGAAAAAATCTATATTTAATTGTCGTGCAATGTCTAAACCGCTAGAGTTATTTTTCGATAATTTATCGTAGGATTGTTTCTCTTAAAAATTCATAAAGACTTATAATCAAAATAAATGAATAATAATTGATAATGTTTTCTATACTACTTAAGATTGCATGAGTAGTGAGTGTCACGGTATTATACAAACACCACAGACCTAGAGCAGAAGTGAACATTTATCATATAGATCTCAGCTTGTTAAGGATACGAACCCGGAGCCCTTTGCGTAACAGATCGGTATCGTGATCGCTGCACTACGCGAACAGTTACATTTCAAACTTCAAACAAAGCAAACTTTTCTTATTTTACTTAGGTACTCGCGATTAAAGATTTTTATTTACCGATATTTCGAACCAGAAGGGCTGCTAATAACAATTAATCTGCGGTGGTTAGGGAAAAATCTTTAACGGTGAGTACCCGTTCCATAACAAAATGTGTAAATTGCACGATGATATTAGTTTAATATTTTATTATTACAAGCGGGTGAAATCGCTGGTTACATCGAGTAAGTAACATTTAGATGGTACAAGTACAGTGTATGTATAGACGGAAATAATTAAGAAATCAAATCGAAGCAGAATCAATACAATGGAATAAGGACGAGCGCCGCCCGCCCACGCAAGTTTTGCAACGCATCCATTAAAATTTGATAGAACCGTGACTCACTGCGCCCGCGCGGGTACCGGGTCAACGGTTAGATGGGTGTTTTAGCAAATACTTGCGTAAGTTGCATTGTCTTATTAGATTGTGTATATTTGTAGGGTTCCGTAACAAAATGAGTGACAAGGAACCCTTATAATGATGTTCTGCATCAAACTAGACTGGAAAAAACAGAAAATTTTAATGAGTATATTGATATTGATATGATCCCCGTTTTCAGAAATTTAATGTTTTTGTTTCTGCAGTTAAATAGCTAAAAGGGAATTTCCAATCACATCCTGTCCGTCTGATCGTCTATCCGGATGTTTGTCTATACATATGTCATGGTAGGATACTGGGAGATTATACTGTGCATCCGAATTTGGAAGATAAAGAATTGGAATTTAATAAAGATTTGAAATATAAATTTCAGTGAATCACTCTACGTTAGGAAATCAGTAAAACTGATTAAGTAAGTACTTCATACATGTATCTGTAATATAAAAAAGTTTTTGAGATAGATGTGTTTGAGTTAAGGAATTCTGTACAATACGTGGTCAAATTTTTACTAGACAACATTTTTTTCTATATAATAATAACTTTGTTGTATTTACTTTCAAAGGACTTTTAAAGTATAATGTATTCGAAAAGTAAATATTCCATAATTTTGACAAACGTAAAACCCTAAGTTAGGTTATGTGCTTGGATTAATTATTATGTCTACGATTTTAACCTTTCTGATTCTAATTTAAACAATCTAAAGGAAGTCCTTGTCCAAGCGGCATGGTGCCAAGAACATTAGCCACATTCCCGCGTTGAATAGCGATCAAAATTCTCACTGCAAAATATGAACCAGCTCTCTTGTCACCGGGGGTGTGTATTTGATCGATGACGTGAATATAACGTAATTTGTACATCTAAGCAAATTTTGCGCAAAAAAATATTTCCATATGGTTTTTATTGTTTGCATACTCAAAGCAGAAGCATCTGTCAACAAATTGATGCGTCGCGCAAAAAAGTGAAAAAATCCACGTAACGGCTCTCGCGATCACTTCAATAAAGCGAACAAAAAGTGGACAAAACATCTGCGTTGGATATTCAAAAACTTTTATTTCTCTCTCCATAATAAACGGTAACTCGAATACCGCGATCGAATGTCATCGCTTTTCTATTGAACGGACCACCATTGCCTATGTAAATATCAAAATTATCGCGTGTGAATTCTAAACTGAACGTAAATTCCAAACTGTAATTTTACGCTTACTTAGTTCGGGATCATTGTCAGATAGCACTGTAATGCAACCTGGAAGGTATGTCCGACTACCGCTCTCATAATGCGTCGTGAAGCAACTCTTGTGTTTCCTTTGGGCGGTAGTCGGCTGCAGTCATAAGCAAGGCGACTAGTTTAGCCTTTTACAGCAGCACTTATCTAAGTTCGGTTCACATGTGACGTTAATTCTGTTAGTTGTCGTTGTATGTTAATGGGTAACTACGTTGAAGTGGCTAGTATGCTGCGCTCACAAATAATATGAAACGCATAGGACTCGTCATAGACCAGAAGCGTCACATGTTTTTATGCCAAATCCTTAGGCATTTTGACTTTCTCACGACAGTAAGTGGTAAATATTTTGTAATATCTTCAAAAAATCAAAGATATTATTTCCATATTCGTCAAAACAAAACAACAGTTTTGCATTATTCTTATCAGGCAGAAATAATAATGATGATAATGCCACTGTACTTAGTATAAACACAGAGGACTTTCATCTACAGTTCTTCTTATTTTTTTATATAATAGAAGTTGCAAATGTATTCGATGTTAAGCGGTCACTGCTACGAACTTTCAACTAATTTCATACATCTGACTGAAATATGTAGGTGTATCTGAAGTTATTTTGTCTCACGTTGTGTTCAAACTACGTTCAATTGGAGATAAACAGCGTGTTTCACATGACACAGAAATTATCTAGAAAACAGAAAAAATAAAGTTTATTCAAGTAAACATTTATCCGTCCGATACTACTTTTACAAACTACACCCACACCTCAGAACCACAGTCCATTCCGCATTTTGTCCACGTATACGAGCACGCGCTATTGCCCGCATCGTGTGTGTAGTCCCTTGAATTTAAATACTTTGTGATAAGCAAAGGTAAAGTACCAGCGACCACACATTAATATTAATCTATTTATATGACATAGATCTGATAGATATGGAAGATAATACTCTTTTCATAGTGAAAACAATTGATCTATAAATAGTATTATTTTATTTTATTAATCAATAAAAACATTAATTCAGTACGTACTTTAATAAGCTTGAAATGTGAAAACAATTAATCTATAAAACAATTTGTACGAATAATAAAAGTGTAATTGATCGCTCCCTGGACGTGGATATATAAGAAATATATATATAAAAAATATATATATAAGAA
>DWON01010463.1:0-10759 GCA_018251015.1 Phocides pigmalion okeechobee
GCCCCCCCACTTAACAGTGGGCGAGGGCTACCATAGTTAAGCCGGGGTGCAACCCCGTGTTCAGGCCCGGGCAAAGACGATATATCTCGAGGCCCGTATTCCGTATGATGATTGTTGTAAAGTTAACAATAACTAACACAAGAACTGGTTTACAGATTCTAAGGGCCGCAGTTGCACTTCCCCGGTTGCAATCTACCAATTAGTAAAATACAATTGTAAACTAATCGCGAAATTTACACATTTTACCATATAACAGGTACTCACAATTAACACTTTAATTGCCGATATTTCGAACCTAGGCTGATTGGATGTGATCATGGATCAGGAGCCAATCAAATTAAGCCCAGGTCAAGTTTAGCTGTGACCACGACTTACGTGACCATAAGTCATGAAACTGGTTCGATTTGACTACCCTTTATGTACTAAAATGCACTTCGTAAAAGTCTCTAGTACGTAGAATACAGGTTAAAAGCAAGTCAGGACTTATGGGTAAGAAGTGCTGCAACAAATATAAATTCAATAGAATTACCCAGGTCTCCAGGTCTTAGTCTTGGCACTTGACTTTCACTCAGCGGTGTATCGGTGGAACAAATGGAATCATAGTGGCTAAGTGCATTCTTTTTGCGTTACTAGGGTTGTCACTACGAAAATTTTATCCCTACTATTATACGAACGTGAAACGTTGTTTATTTGTTTGTTCGTTCGTTTGTTCGTTCGTTTGTTTGTTTGTTTATTTGTCTTTCTTTAACACTTTCCCTTCGGCGTACATAATTGCTGTGTATTACTCGGCGTAACACGTTTGCGATTTGTGTATATCTGCTGTGTACGTGAACATTTGCATGGATTACGTTACTCTATAACATTTCGGGCGGGCATTACGATTTATTCGTAGATGACAGATGCTTTTTTGCTTTTGATTTTGAAAAAAGATGCTTACAAATACAATATTACCGTGAATTATCGGCACATCGCCAATCTAGAGCAAATAGATCTGGCTTAGAGCAACGGCCCGTAATCCACACAGAATTGTATGTACAACACGGGTGTGTACAAGCCGCAAGCACGTTACGCCGCGTAACACAGCAGTGCTGAACGTCGTAGGAAGAGTGCTAGATAAACAAATGGACAAAATATGGACAAAAATGGACAAAATATTAGTATTTTGTACATAGCTGTAAGGCACCCTTCACAACCCTAGTGGCAAGCTGGTACCAGTAATAGCATATCGTAGATGTTACGGTACACGCTATGCGCTTAGAAAATCAGAAATTACATTAGGATAAACCTTGGCCGAGATGTTACTAAAACACTATGAATAAATGGACTGCGGGTAACTGTTGATACAATTTAAAGGTGGGAGAACTGTAGTTCGACAGGGGAAGTACCACCGCCACCCTCATAATCCGCCGTAAAATTACTTGTGTTTTGGTTGGAGAGGTGCGGTTACCAGCTACACTTTGAAGCGAGGTGACCTTCTTAGTTTTGAGGAGTAGCAACGCATCTACGTTCGAGCTCGGATAGGATTTCGGTCGTGTTTGTGGTTGTACGTGGATGTGTACGGGCTGTGACTACTTAACATCAGTTGGTTTGCATGCTCGTTTACTACTCATCTTACACAAAAAAGAATCTTTACTAAATTTCCACGAGGTTTTTCTAACCAAGAAATCGATATAACAATACATTCATATACAATTACAGCTTTCAACTAAATGAATAGACAAAGAAATACATGAATAAATGTATGAATGAAAGAAGAAATGAATGAATTTGTTGGTATTTGAATGATAGAAGAATTGAATTAAGAATTAATGAATGAATAAAAGAAAGAAGGTTTGAAAGAATGTTTAAATGAATACAGGAATGATGAAATTAATGAAATAATGAATTAATCACTTAATAATTGAATTAAATAATGAATTATTCAAAGAATGAATGAGTAATTGAATTAATGAATAAAGAAATGATGGAATGAATTAATGAAATAAGGAATTAATTACTTAATAATTTAATTAAAGAATGAATTATTCAAAGAATGAATGAGTAATTGAATCAATGAATCAGGATTGATGGAATGAATTAATGATTTAATAATTGAATTAAGAATGATTGAATAAATAAAATAATGAATAAATGAATAAAGGAATAAATGAATGAATAAAAAATATTCTTAAGATTCTCTAAAAATTCACGGGCAAAGTAAGCGGGTAAGTTAGTAAGCTAATAAAACTGATTGACTCCTTTCGGTCCCAATAACAATAACGAGTTTTATTACTCCTATGGTATTTATGGTCGCTGAGCTAATTCTGGAATAGATACCATAAATAAATTTAGCCTTTGTTCAATCGCTGATTGTAAATTCAGAGATGGCGGGAAATTTACGATCGTCTCAACAATAGATAAGTCTTCTGCATTGATTGGTATTAGTGTAGTGGTTAGCACTGACAAAAAGTTTTGTTCAAAAACAGTTCTGTAAGAATCAACTTTGAATAAATGCCATTTAACATTGATCTTTGCTACCCTTTAACAGCCTTTGATCACAGTAGTCAACCTCGGCTGGTCAAGTATATATTACTCGTTTGTAATTGGGTGTATATTATTATCTTATAAATATCTTAAGGATTCTTTCGCCGCCTTTACTACGAGTCGGTGGCAGATTATTGACGTTCAAAAAGAGGTGTAAAGAATCTACTTTGAATAAAACTATTTTGATATTTGATTTTTTTATCTTTAATAACGTCAATTCTTTTCTGTAAGGTGACATTTTAGAATATTACTTTACTTTTTTATATAACGGGTACTCACGATTAACGCTTTTTAATTGGCGATATTTCGAACCATTTTCATGACTCGTGGTCACGGCTAAATTGCGGTGGCAGGAGAAGACTATTGATTGGGTTGGTTGTTAGGGGAATACAATTTTCCGATAAAATAGTAAAATGTATAAATGATGATATTAGTCTAAAATCGTACATAACATAACATTTATTGTTTGCCTATATGTCCTCTTTCTAGACACGTATAAAAGTTTCATCAAGCGCCGCTGATTTGAGACAAAAACAAAGGCGACTTGCCGTTATGCCAGAATATTACCTCTTTGTTAAAATTATCTTTTCTGCGGACGTCCGTAGATAAATAGCAAACCCTTCCAAGTGACGCACTGAATAAAAAATAGTAGAGAGTTCCAGACGAGACCGAGGACGATCCGTGCTAACATTTGAGGGCATTAGGAACTGTTTCCATGTTTTTATCCGGCTCCAAACTCTGCTGAAGTTTAAATAGTCATTTTGAGTACGTCTCGTGTATTTTTTTTACATATGAAAAGTTACAGTTAATACTTCTCATATGTAAAAAAAATACTATCCAAACATTCGTCCTCTTAACTCCAATCACTTAACGTCAAATACCCTACAAGTTCATTAGCTTGCAGGATAATTAGGGGGTAGACAATAAATGTCTACCCTAATAGTTCCGTGGGCACATCCTAACATCTTCATTTAAGTTCTCCAAACCCCCAACGGTTGCGTAATCGTAGTTCACAATAAGGGAGTACCCACCCTAATTTTGTAGGTTTTTCCTCTCTTAGGAGTTATATTTTTTCTTCCTATCTTAATTAAACTACACCAGAAGGACACTTTAAAAAAAATACATCCCAAATCGGTTAAAAATGACGGCATGTTGAAAAATAAAACTACGTCGATAGAAATCTTACACTTGTATTTCATAGTTACTTTTATCTGTAGTTAACAAAGAAACCAGATCATCAATAAGTAATTTAATCTAATAAGAATAATATATATACAATAACTACCTTTTTTAAATCGGTGCAAACAATACAATCGAATTGGATTCGATTCTATTTCTTTTTAAAATCGATTAAAATTGAAATACATCTAGTTCCTGTGCACACATCCTAACATCTTTATTTAAGTTCTCCATACCCACAATAGTTTCGTGATCGCAGTTGTCAATAAATGTCTACCTTCTTATTTTATGGGTTTTTCCATTCTTAGGAGGGATATTTCCACTTCTTACTTTATTTTTTTTTATTATGAGAGAGTAAGAAACGGGCATACAGGCCACCTGATGTTAAGTAGTCACTGCAGCCCATGGACAACCACGTCCAACCTCAAATAGAACAGAAGTTCTATTTAAGAATGGACGCGGATGCGTTCCTACTTTTGAGGACTAAGATGGTTGCCTCCAGTAATGTGTATCCGGCAACCACACCTCCCCAACCGAAACACGATACATGAAGAACATGTTGCTTTACAGCAGGTTACGAGGATGGCGGTGGGACCGCCCCGGGCGAGCTCAACAGCTCTACCACCTTTAATATGTAATTTCAATAGAACTAACCCGGTAGTACACTTAAAAAAAAATATTCCAAATAGGTTAAAAAATTGCGGTGTTGCATGTTGTAAAATACAATTTCGTCGAAAGGAACTTTGCACTTTTAATTTCTAAATTGTTATTTTTATCTGACGGTAACCATGTAACCAGGTTTACAAATTACCGTCGTTCCATAACAATGGACTAGCATTAACAAAATAACACAATCGAATTCGAATCGACAAACATCTTTTAAAATCGATACAAACCATATAATCGAATTAGATTCTATTCTATTTCTTTTTAAAATCGATTAAATTTGAAACACATCCAGTCTAATGGACACATCCTAACATCTTCATATAAGTTCTCCATACCTACACTTGCGTGATCACAGTTGACAATAAATGTGTACCCTCTAATTTTGTGGGCCATTTTGTGTGTGCCCAAATTGGTTTTATGACATAAATCGTAAAACTTTTTCGTTTAACAAGCGGTGTTAGCAAATGATTTCTGGAATTACGTCAGGACAATTTTAGGGCTCCCTAATGGTAGCTAAAACAATCCTTATAATCTATACATATAATAAAACTGTGATCGCTGTCTGTACATGACAAATATATTTAAAAATCATAACCTGTATACACGCGAGAGAACCCAAAAATTGTTTCTTCATTTTGTCTCCCAGTCTCGGAAGACTCGATTTAGTCGCTTTTTACGACAGGGAGGACATAGCGCTATTGTGGTCCTGAGCTAAAGGGACTGACAAACCTAGCCTTATTTTTTATGTGAAACGAGTAGAAAACGAACATATAATGTTTTACAGCGGATTATGAGGGCGGCGGTGGTACCTTCCCGGTCGAACTATAGTTCTCCCACCTTTATGAGTGGTGAGAGGGGGAGCTCAAGGTGTCGACTTAGCGATTCCACGAAGTACGTCTCTGTGAACCTATTCTAAGTTCGCCGTATTCTATTATAAAGTGTTATTCTATTCATACATAATAAAGCAATTTAATTTCTATTTTCATAAAAGCACATACCAACCAACATGCATATTCATGAAAAACCGTACCAGTTGCATAAATAAGCACCAGTTTCGCGAATTATGTCAACGAAGCAGAACTCACTTGCAACGCTATCAAATACCTTAGAGTCGTTACGGCGATTATCTTGACGGAACAGGAATAACCAGTTTTTAACTCACAACACCGCTTCAAGCAAAAGAAAACCTTAAGTTGAAACCATATAGTTGAAAATCCAACGTGTGAAGCCAGTTCTGTTGATGTTCGCTCGGAAAATGGGGTTTCTTGTCTCAAAGTGGTATTTTGCAAAATTGTTAGTGTCCTTAGGAAACATAAGTCGTATGAAAATGCGCCGTGAGTTGATAAGAAAGGAAGTATGTATGCACCGTAATTAAGTAATTTCGACGCCGGTGACTAGAGGGATGGTTCATATCTCGCGCAGAGAATTGCGATTTCTATTCAATGCGTAATGCGATTAGCGTTCTTGGAACCATGTCGCATGGGCACCGAATCCCTTTAGATTGTTTAGGTTAGACTTTTGTTATAATTATTTTCATCATTGTAAAGATACATTTAATAAAATATAAGTTTAATATTCATATTTAGATATTTGGAGAACTGTCTCGTATGGCGTAACAGTAAATGGCTTGTTATGCCGTCATGCCCCCACCATAGCCGTTCTCCACTTCACATTGTGGACATAATGATAACGAGTATAACGAGATATAAAGAGTAAAAAACGGGCATGCAGGCCACCTGGGGTTAAATAGTCACAGCAGCCCATGGACAACCACGTCCAATCTCAAATAGAACTTCTGTTCTATTTAAGGGTGGACGTAAATGTGTTCCAACTCTTGAAGACTAAGATGGTCGCCTCCAATAATGTGTATCCGGCAACAAAAAATGTGTATGTTAAGTAATCGCAGCCCATAGACATCCACAACGAAAAAACCGAAATCCTATCTGAACTCGAACGTAAATACGTTGCTACTCCTGAGGACTAAGATGATCGCCTCGCTTCAAAACGTAGCCAGCAATCACATCTCTCGAACCGAAACACAAGTAATGCTTTACGGCGGATTATGAGAGCGGCAGTGGCACCTACCCGATCGAACTCTAGTTCTTCCACCATTAAAGTTTGCACAAAAAATGGAAATTTCCAGACATTTTTCTCTTTACGGCAGCTGACAGACTTTCTAATCAACTTCGAAAAGTAGTAATAAAAGCGAAAACAATGGAGTTAACAATAAAAAAACGAATTACGACGGAATCCGTGACGCAGTAAAAAATAAAATGACTTCAACCTACTTCGTTAACCGGACCCTTGGCTAAAAGGGAAGTTAATTTATTTGTCAATATTTTTTATGTCAGAATACGTTGCCACCTGATGCTAAGTCTCTTCAAATTGGAATACATCGAATCATCCAAATGAAAGGTGGGAGAACTATAGTTCGACCGGGTAGGTACTACCTCCCACATCCACCGTAAAACATTACTTGTGTTTTGATTGGAAAGGTGCGGTTTCCGGCTACACTTTGAAACAAAACGACCATTAGTCCTCAGGAGTAGTAACGTATTTACGTTCGAGCTCATATAGGATTTCGGTCGTGTTTGTGGTTGTACGTAGATATCTATGGGCGACTACTTACATCAGGTGGTTTGCATGCTCATTTGCTACTCTTCTCACGGTGTTGTATCAATGATATCCATTTAACAGACAGAACTCGTAAAAATTCCGCTAAATTGGAAATGTTTAATTAAATATCGTTTCGTCTTCATTGTGTAAGTGTTGAGTCATTTCTATAACACTTGACCTGTCTCATGACGAAGGAGTAAGCGACCATTTATATTACAAGAATGAACGTTAACTTTCCCTGCGTACAACGCTATTGTGTAGTGCGCGGCACAACGCGCTTGCGGCTCTTACAAACCTGTGTTGTATGGACACATCTGTATGGATTGCGAGCGGACACAAGTACCGTGGTTATGTCGGCGCTACAAGACTGCGGGCGCACATTACGTCTGTGTATTCGTAGATGATACGCAGATGCTAAAATATACAACATATCAGGACTTTTCGACACATCGTCAGTCTAGACAAATATGCTCCAGTTTAGTGCCGCTTCCTGCAACGCTGACCTGATATAATTCATATATAAGCGCCGCAGTCAGTGTTAAAATACAAAAATTAACAACAAAAAGGCAAGTTAAATAAACCCATCATAGGTAAACAAAGCTACAGTCACAAACACAAATACGGTTTGGGACTAAAATGTTAGATCTCTGTGAATATAGACGTTAGAAACAAGTTCTCAAGGTCTCATCGTAACTGACAACACTCACCTTTATTCTCTTATCGCTTCTCGCAAACAATGAGACAAGTGCCTACAAATGTTGTGGGTGAATGAATCCTTGTGGCGTTCAACTTTGTTTAATTTAGACAAGCCTCTTGACTGGGCTTTGTCTGAAATTTAGTACCTGGCTACTAAGCTTGAACAAGTCGGTTTTGACAAGTTAATTAATGGCAGGATTTTTCATGTTGCAGGAAAGGTATTTACTAACGACTCGGCCCAACTTTGCTCGGGTATTACAGTTTATATTTACTCACCTTATTTTCTTTCATACATGCATCCAGTCGTTACCTAGTTGCAAAAACTAACAATTAGAAACATCTATTTCGAACGACGACTGAATTTATCGCCCAAGTTTCAAAAATCTAACTTATCATGCACGAACACCTTCCTCAGGACTCAATCTAAGTACATGTTGTTATAAACCGTGAAAAAATCCATAAAGTACTTTTTGAGTTTATCACGAACAGACAGACAGACAGACGCGACGGAGGACTTTGTTTTGTAATTTTCAAAGATTGAACGAAAGAGATAGATATATAAGAGAAAAAGATTTTGCCACGGCATAGATGCCTCCGGCTCAAAACACTGAAGACTTCGACATATTTTTACAAGGTGGGAGAACTGTACTTCGACCGGAGACCATCGCCACCCTCATAAACCGCCGTAAGCATTACTTGTGTTTTGATTGGAGAGGTGCGGTTGCCTACACTTTGAAGATTTAAAAGATTTTAAAGATTTTTATTGAACATAAACACATTATTCAGTTGAATTTGTTCGTAAACGACTGCAATAGTTAGGGAACTGCGGCGCCGCCATTTACGCCCACCTCTGGACAAGGAAGACGTATGTTCTATTAATACAATATTATACTATACAAATTAAGTGATGAATACAAACAAAGAGAAGCGAAGCGACCATCTTAGTCCTCAGGAATAGCAACGCATCTACGTTCGAGCTCAGATAGGATTTCGGTCGTGTTTGTGATTGTACGTGGATATCTATGGGCTGCGACTACTTAACATCGGGTGGTTTGCATGCTCGTTTGCTGCTCTTCTTACTTTACAAAGGAACCTTGTTTCCATATTAGTATAGATGTATAAAAATATTCCCTTAACACTTACATCCATACGGCTGGGAATGAAAGGCCCTATTTGTAAAGGTACGTGATACCATTTCCCGGGGCAAGGGGATAACTGCGTCCTTAGAGACTTGTGAACGTGCCTTTAGCGGAACATTTTATAAAGGACTCGGCTCACTGAACATGTTTCTATGAAGTCCAGTTCGTCGCATACACCACTTTATTTATTTATATATTTGTTAATTTGTTCATTCGTTCATTCTACCATTCGTTCGTTATTTAGTTTATTTTTTTGTATATTTGATTCTTTGTTTATTCTTTCATTCATTCGTTCGTTCGTCCATTCGTTTGCTCCTCCATTAATTCATTCATCATCATCAACCTTCATTTTTCATTACTCTATCCGTTGATATTAATTCCATAAAATCCATTGCGTGGTCTAAGGATCCAAGCGTACCGAATATAATGCTACACGGATGCTAAAAAATACAATATTTCAGTGAATTGTTAGCGCATTTTCAGTCTAAAGAATAGAGCTCCAGTTTAGTGATTACCCACAACGCTGACTCGAGGTTACTTGGGCGCTGCAGTCAAAATGTTAAAAAATGGAGATACGTAGAAACCCACGTATACAAGTGTCGAGATGCCATAGAGTCCCGGGCCCTTGCAAATAGAGTCACGTGCCCTTACAAATGGATTCGTTCGATGCCTTCGTGTGGAAATAAAGCCTTTATAGTCGATCAAAAGACAGACGGAATCCATTCAGCAGTTTCTTGCCTTCGTTCTTTTTTATTTTCCATATTTTATTGAGCCAGTGTGGATACATTAAATTCGTATAAATGCAAACCTGTGCAGTCGGCGGGGACGTACCACCGCCACACTTTTCTAGCGTGTTACTAGCGTTTTGGTAGATGGGTATGGTTGCCTGGTGCCATTTGCGATTTGGTGAAAATGTTTGGTTACTGTGTCGCCTACAAATGAGGCCAGCGATGTCCACAGAAGTAGTAACAAATCTATGATTAACTTCGATTAACAATATTGTTTTTTATGTAGTGAAGAAACCACAACCATATATTTCCAGCTTGCCACTGGCAATTCGATAAAAGTTTGGGTGCTGGCACATCTACGAATGAGGTGACTTGTAGAGGAGTTTTTATAGAAAAGGTATCAATTTATTTGCAATTTAGCTATTTAATAAAAATATATATAAAATAAATTAACAGCTTTAAAAATAATCTTTGTATAGATGTTATTTTTAATTAAAATTATCGAACATTTTTTGTAAATTTATCTAGTATAAAAAATTAAAATGAATTTAACAATAAAAATACACAGTAAAAGTCGAGTGTAACTACTAACCTGTAAGGTGTAAGAAACAAACGCCTTCAGAATAAACGTGATTGATGGTTCAAAGAGCTTTCTTTGAGAGCCTTATTGTAACTACAATTTATGAATAATTTAATTTCCTTTTTGCACATTTCTCATGTTTCTTTTTACGTCGTTCGTATATTGTAATGGCGTTTTTAAATTCCGACATAATCGAAAATTTCTATGACATATTTTTAAATGATTTTACAAAAAAAAACAGATTTTAAAGAAATATCTTATATTTTACCGTTCTTAGGGTTACTGATTTGTTTATATTGTAAATATTACCCCAAAAGGCACAATAATATGATATTAAACTATAAGATTTTAGTCTCCCGTTTTTATTCGCAATTATCTTGCTATGAAAAATTATTTTGATAATTGTAAAAACAACGTTAACTTTATATTAAAAGCAAGTCAGTTCTCAGCTGAATTTATTGTTCCTTCACTAAATTGAAATAAATAAATTTCAATAAATTTGTAGGCCAATTTTTAATTACAGTTAGATCACAGTCTTAATGTAAATAAATATTTCTAAATTTTTAAAGGTGGTAGAGCCGTTAGAGCTCGCCCGGGGCGACACCACCGCCACCCTCATAACCCGCCGT